>WUAW01013521.1:6955-17707 GCA_017165845.1 Thaumetopoea pityocampa | reverse complement strand
AGCCAAACTATTACAGTCTTAAAGGTACTATTTCAACTTAAATACTGCGGCATGTTTCATCAAAATCGGTCCAGTAGAATTGAAGATATAGCTTGATCCCTGTTTTATTGGTCGCCATTAAGGTACGAGAGGTCAAGAAAAAGTGGTGTTAGACTTTTTATATAAATCTGTGATTATGTCGGAATTTCCCATGTAGCAGAAAACCGACATTCACGCGGGCGGAGCCGCGGGCAAAAGCTAATTATATTATAAATAACAAAAAATCTCACCTGATCGAAATCTTTCTGTCTTAACGTCATCTGCGCCGGCCGCGCGTTGTTCGTGTTGAGCGAACTCATTATCCTCGCTCCCCGTTCCTTCAGTACTTCGTTGGCATGCACGCTCTAACACTACACACGATTCATGTAAAACTACACTAAACACTTAAGAGATCACAATGCGTACGGCAATTGGTATTTTCAGACAAATACTTTATATATACATAATTTATTGTGATATTTAATTTTATGAGTTAATTTTTATTTTTTTTTTCGTTGGTAGGCTGTATGTGTTACCGCGTTCGTCAAATCTGTAAAAGAAAGAAAAATTGGTTATAGATAGTTAAAATTGTTATTTACATAAAACGGCAATTTGATATGTAACCTAATTATATTGAAAACACTTTTTTCACACACATTAATCTAACCCTAAATCAAGATTCCCTATATCTTGGGTACTAGATACCGATATATTTACTTATATATATATATATATATATATATATAGATATAAATGTTAATAGATCTATGTAGTATATTATCAAATTGTTTAATGTCCAATTTTGTAAAATCAAAGATATATAAAAACAAACTACTCAGATCGACTAATTAAGGGCTTCTGAAACATAATCTGTCGATATTTGTTTGTTAGAGCTTCACGCAAAACCAGCGGGGTAGATTTGGTCAGACTGTTACAGTCTTAAAAATACTATTCCGACTTAAACACTGCGGTGTGTTTCATTTAAATCGGTCCAGTAGAATTGAAGATACAGCTTGATCCCAGTTTAAGTAGCCGACGTTAAGGTACGAGAGCGCAAGTGAAAGTGGTTCTGAGACGTTTTATATAAACCTGATTGTTTCGGGATTTCTCATGTAGCAGAAAACTGAAATTAACGCGGGCGGAGCCGCGGGCAAAACTTGTATATAAATAAATATCATTGATTCGGATAACATTCAACACAGAACATTCCTATTCATCACGTAAAGTTCGCCCCTAGCGGCATTCGAATCCGTGAACAATTGGCGCGGAAAGCAGGGGTCACTAACTACCGCTGAACCAATAAGTCGTCAAAGACGTAAAAGACAAATATTGTTATGATCGCGACGCCCATATACCAGCTGTACCAGCTATACTGTACCAGCTGTCAAAAACACATTTGAAGTTTATAAATTTGCAAATTTCAATATAACCAAGTAAGCTACCCGATACCAAAAAAACATAGCACAATTGCTGAACTGATTTGAATGATATTTGGTAGGTAATTACGATTAGAATATCATATTATTCGATTAGATAATCATCCTCAGTCCGTATTCGTCCCCACTACAGGGGCACGGACCATCAGGGCTGGGCTTATAGGCCATAGTCTACCACGCTGGCCGGCACGGGCTGGTAGAATTCATACATACGATCAGTAATGAGACAGAATAGTTTAATGTATTCCAATAAGTGAGCGAAAGCATGACGACTAGTTAATACATTTTTTTTTAATTTTCATTACGTACATAAACAGCCGTTGACCGCGACGCCGCCCGCGTAAATGTCGGTTTTCCACTACATAGGAAATCCCGAAGCAATTAGATTTACATAACAAGCATTAGAACCTCTACTACTTGAGCTCTCGTACCTTAAGGGCGGCTACTAAAACAGGGATCAAACTGTATCTTCAATTCTACTAGATCGATTTTGATGAAACATACCGCATTATTTAAGTCGTAATAGTACCTTTAAGACTATAACAGTATAATCAAAATCTACCCACTGTTTTTTGCGTGAAGCAGTACAAGCAATAACAGTAGGTATAACAGTAGGTAAAACAGAGGATACCAGACTTTTTTCTCATAGACCACTTTCAATATTTCTACCATATTCCCAAAACTCGACAAAAAATGTGAAGATTCGATCTAACTATAGAAATGTGCGTACGTCATCGTAGACCTCCGTCGAGTCTCCCGTGGACCCCTGGGGGTCCACCTGGACCACTTTGGGAACTAAGGGGTGAGGCTATAGTCCACCACGCTGGCCTAACGCGGGTTGGCAGACTTAAGATGCCGTCAAGAAAATCTCCCAGGCATGTAGGTTCCTTCACGATATTTTCCTTTACCGTTTGAAACGAATGTTAATTAATCTATACCATTGATACCCAAAGTGTCTATATCGACCCCCAGGGGTCAATGACGACTTCGCTACTGTTAAAAATTTAAATCTTTCAAAGTTAGTACCACTATACCAACCGTCAAGAACACAATTGATAAATTTGCAAAAACTCAATATTAACTAAGCAGAGGGTCTACACAAAACCAAAATACATGGCAAGTGGTCTACAAAATAAAAGTTTGGGAACCTCTGATCTATACTATTACAAAATTGTTAAATGTCAAATTTTCAAAAAAATATTTAAAAACAAACTACTCAGATCGATTAATTAAGGGCTTCTGAAACCAAATCCGTCGATATTTGTTTGTTTGTTCGTACTTCAATCAAAAACCAGGGGGTAGATTTTGGTTAAACTGTTATAGTCTTAAAGGCTTAAACTATTCCGACTTAAATACTGTGGTATATTTCATCAAAATCGGTCCAGTAGAATTGAAAATACAGCTTGTTTCCTGTTTTAGTAGCCGCCATTAAGGTACGACAGCTCAAGTAAAAGTGGTCCTTATAGTTTTTATATAAATCTATAATTGTGTCGGGATTTCTCATGTTGCGGAAAACCGACAATCACGCGAGGGAGCCGCGGGCAGAACCTAGTTATTAATACGCACAAGATTTCGAAAAGTCAAAAGTGCGTTTTTTGGATTCGAACTCGACATCTAAGAACTAAATCTAACCACTAACTATCTAACTACTACGCTATCACTGCTTCGATCGCAAAAGATCCGCTTACCAAATTATATATTTACACGAATATATAAAACAGACACACAGATATCGTATTTAGAAATATATTCTGATAATTTTAAAAATGTATATCATAGAGTATTTATGTCGCTTATTAATTATTAATAACGAAATAATTGTTAGGAAAAATAAACGCAATTGTGTTATGTAAAAATAATTATACTATAAACGTTTCGTAAGAAGTTACATAAAATCTTTGAGACTCGTCCAACACGGAATCGGAAATGCAACTACAGGTGCTACAGCTCGGCCATTTGTCTATGGTCAGAGACAATAGAACAGCCCCCTAGGCAAGTTTACATTCGATAATCGTTATCGCTAATAGAAAAGAAAAAATGTATTGGAATGACACTTCTATTCGATAAGTCACGCGTGACTTGGCGATTAGAAGTGTCATTCCAATACATTTTTTCGTTTCTATTATCGATAATGATTGTCGAATGTCAACTTGGCTAGGGGGGCAGACCCGACATAGTCGAAGTTATGAACCTAATAAATGTACAAATACAAGATTTTTTCACGTTTTTTATTTACAAAAACGGTAATTAGATGTCGTTTCTTCTACGCGACAACATTTATATACCCAATATCTCAATGTTTATATAGGCTTTGGTAATAAACTGGTTGGATAGTACAATTACTGTCCATCTCGATGTGCTATTTTTTCGTAACTACCCTCAAATCATTATCATTAATGGTGCCGATTTTGTTGTACAGAACTTAACTAAATTTGGTCCCTCCTTATTTCTAACGTCAAACGCCAAAACGAGATAGCAAATATTTATAGCGAGCACCGACCTACGTTTCTGTTAAACGGTTCAAAAAAATGTTGCGTTTTTGCGTACATATCTTTAGTCCGCACGTTCCGAAATAGTGTCTAATTTTTTTAATTTTTGACGTTTTTAAACGAAACTGACAGCACCAAAATTGTAGCTATCTCGTTTTGGCGATTGACATCAGTCAAATTTTCAAAAATCAAAATTATTTAAAAGCAAACTATTCAGATCGATTAATTAAGGTCTTCTGAAACCGAATCCATCGATGCTTGTTTGTTTGTTTGCTTGCTCGGACTTCACGCAAAAACTAACTGGTAGATTTTGATTATACTGTTACAGTCTTAAAGGTACTATTCAGACTTAATTAATGCGGCATATTTCATCAAAATCGGTCCAGTAGAATTGAAGATACAGCTTGATCCCTGTTTTAGTAGTCGCCGCTTAGGTACGAGAGATCAAGTAAAAGTGGTTTTTAGGCTTTTATATAAATGTATGATTGTGTCGGGATTTCCCATGTGGCGGAAAACGGAAATTCACGCGGGCGGAGCTACGGATATATATACAATCACGCCTTCTTCCCTGGCTCTTCAGAGGGGAATCGAACCCCGGTCTTCCGGGGCATACTGACAGAAGTGGATTATACTACCACTATACTACCGAAGTCGTCTATTAACAGATTTTCTTTTTTTTTAAATATTATTGTATTACTGATCCTGTCTCATACGAAAGCTCAAGGTCACGCAGAGAGCAATGGAAAGAGCTATGCTCGGAGTTGCCCCGCGAGATGAGATCCGTCATGAGATAAGCCGCAGGAGAACTGGAGTCGCTGACGTGGTTCAAAGGGTTGCAAAGCTGTAGTAGTAGTGGGCGGTATACATAGCTCGCAGAACTGATGGACGTTTGGGGTCCAGACGTACTGGAATGGCGACCACGAACCGAAAAGCGCAGCGCGGGTCGTTCCGGACTAGGTGGACCGATGACCTGGTGAAAGTCGCGAGCAGTCGGTGGATGCAGGCGGCTCATAACTGCCCAGTATGGCGATCATTACAGGAAGCCTGTATCCAGCAGTGGATGTCTGTGGGCTGATATGATGATGATGATGATTATTGTATTACCTATTTGAAATTAAATATTTTATTTTGCAATGAATATGCCCGATATCAATTCAAACAAATTGTTAATATGAAAGATATTTGAATTTTCGATATTAAATCCTGTCAAAAATGAAATTCGTTCTATAGGACTCGGTACACTTTACACTTGTTTTTAAAGTACACATAACATGTATGAGAGGGCTAAAAGCAAAGGCGCCATTGTCTATTTTTTTTTACAAAAAAAGCTCTAATATAGTCTAATATAGCTTTTGTCCGCGGCTCCACCCGCGTGAAAGTCGGTTTTCCTCTGCATAGGAAATCCCGAAAAAATCATAGATTTATACTAGTTTTGGCGGCGCCTTCGCCAGCGTGAATTCGATTTTCCGCTACATGGGATATCTCGACACAATCATAGATTTATACCAGAGGTTCCCAGACTTTTTTTTCTCATAGACCACTTTAAAAATTTAGCTGGTTCCGGTGGACCCCCTGCAGCTACATTTCTACCATATTCTCAAAACTCGACAAAAAATGTGAAGATTACATCTAACTATGGAAATCTGCATATGCCAATGTAGACCCCGTCGAGTCTCCCGTGGACCCCTGGGGGTCCACCTGGACCACTTTGGGAACTAAGGATTTATACATTTGGATATTCGGCATTATGCGATTCGGAGTGATAATAAGCGGTGAACAGTGTGATACTAAATGCTATAGTGAATGTGGTATTAGTGCAAAGAATGATTACAGTGTGAGATTAAATCGAGTTTTCATGTTGGGTATTGCTAGTGTTGTCTGTGTTTGTGTAATTGTTAATGTTCTCAATTGTTAGTGTTGTTTATGACTATGTAATTGATATGTTACTGGTGCGAATATAAAGTGTGTGCAGTTTAGTCTTGCTGATTTTTTATAATACCAAGATGTTGGCAAACAAGTTTATGACCCACCTAATGGTAAGCGGTTATCACAGCCTACTGACACCTGCAACACCAGCATGCGCTATAACATGCGTATTGCTGACTCTTCAAAAATTTACCCACTCCCCTCCTGAAGAACCTCATACTGTAGTCCTTTGGGAAAACCTCAGCAGGGAGCTCATTCCACCAATGAGGTTCTAATGTATGAGGATGAACTCCCTGCTGATGGTGAGCAATACCATGGTAGAAAGTGACTGTGGGCATCATATCAAACAACTGCTTGGAACACAACCCACTGTACAAGTGGTAGAACACACATAAGGAGGCGAACCATTAAGTTCAAGGAGAAATCTCTCCTTAAACTTAATGGTTAAATACCACTTGTGAGTTTGAGAATGCAGATAATTCTCATGGCTCATCTTTGAGACGAGTCAGGACGTCGGGAACCCCAGCCCATAACAGTATAAATTTGTTAATATTTTATTGTTGTCTAAAGCCATGAGATATTTGATAAGGTTAAGCCATATGATGTTACATCTTGCTCAAGGTCTAGTGGTATGATCATGTATACTAAGTCTTAGATTTCAAGTTCGAAGCTACCTCTGACTTTTCATATTTATGTGCATTTCTAATTATTTTTAGCCTAATTTGGTGGTCTACAATACTTGGCCAGCCTAACAGTGATATGTGACAATAGTGAATGGTTTCATCCAATGACCTAAAGAGATAGGTAAACAATGAATACAGATAACTTTCATATTGGCATGCTATGGGAGCCCGCATCTAGCAGTTGATACCTTCATGACAAGGCAGTCTAGCTTGTCCCTGGTGCATTTATTTTGTAACTGCCTTGAAGCAATGTAGGAAATTAAGGTTTATTATACTAAGCAATACTTATCTTAAAAAAATAAGATTAACTTATTTGTAGATACAAATACCCACATACAAGTAATGTTGAAATTAATGGCATACTATCAAATTTCTGTCAATGTTTTTTTTTGTATTTGAATCATACTCAAAGCTGCAACAGCTGTGGTGAGAGAATCACTAAACCATAACACAACATGTTTGAATTGCAATAATGGTCAACTGTTACAACTTAGAAAACTATGCCAACAGGATAACCATCAAGTCTAACAAGTTAAAAAACTGAGTGGATAGTACCTATCTAAACTGTTCATGTGGAACCATTAGCACCTACCTGTTTAGTAAAACAAATTAAAAAAATAGCGGGAACCATCAGCCGTTACACGATTATACACATTCTTCACAAGAAAAAGTAAAAGTGACTATGCATATGACAAAGGAATCAAGATTTTGCAACCTAAACAAGGGCAGATGAAAATATGTTTTTTTTTTCAATACCACTGGAGGAATTACGCACATACCTTCTGAATGCCACAGAATAACATTATGGCACTTCTATAAACACTAAATAATCATAATATGAACGATTTAAATAAAATAAATTGCTAAATTACGATTTCTTTACTTGATAAAACACAGGTAGACACATCTGAACATGACAATTGACTGACAGGTATTTTTATTACTCGACCAAAACGAATGGATCTACAACTAACAAAAGTATTGATACGCTGACGACGCTTAAAATTCGATAGGTTACACTTACGTAGCAATCGTTTTCACGCTGTCATCTACCACATTTCAATACAAATTATCACAACACGATTAAGCAGCACGTTCTAATAATTATGAGTTGATTAAAACCTCGATACAAGAAATATTAATAAGTTCTATGTATACATTTCACGCCTTTCATTTCAGGTACTCAAACGAAAAGAAACAAGTCGAAGAGAAAACCACTGAAAGAACGAAACTGCATTCTAGTTTTAAATATCAACAGTAGATGGCGCTTGCTGAAGACCACAGCAGCTTAAGACTAAGATTCTTGAATCCACTTTATGTCTGTCTTTATGGGATCCTCAAAAAGAACATATACTTATCTCTGTTTTTCGGATAATGCCATAGTCATTATTTTGAATCTCTGGCATATAAATGGAGTAAAATATGTTATAAACCTCAGAATAATGACAAGTCTTTATTTTGAGTTATAAACTAAATAAATACCGGGCAAGGACGGCGGTGCGGTATTATTTTACGGTTGATGACGGGCCCGTAAACCAATTTGCGTAACAAATACATAGGTCTGTGGTGCAGAGATAGTAGCGTAATGAACACAAACATTTTATACTAAAATAATAATAAATTGTCTTATTATAATATTTACTTTCTCACATACAGTCACGCCGATACCCCATAAGGATAGGCAGAGACCACAGTTTGCCATATATTACGATTTTGAGGTACATGTCTCGCTCATCCACATCCATAAATACTTTCATACACTTTTCTCGATTAAGGGTGCTTCGAACTTGATCTTTTTGAAATAAGTTGTTGATTTGATCGAGCTAAGTTTTTCCTAGTTGCCCTCTTCTGACACTTCCACTCACATTTGCCTGGTATATTCGTTTCGTCAATCGAGTCTCACTCATTCTTTCTAAATGACCAAACTACTGGAGTATTTCTTTCTCGGTCACCACCTTGATTTTCTTTGTAAAATATTTTTTATTCCTTTATTTTACATCAGATACTTCGCCTAGATACCATGTCAGCACCATCTAAAGCCGGACTAGTAGAAATGCCAATTCAGCCAATATTCATTGTGAAATTATCACATATCACAAAATATCACAAAAATAGGGGTGGTTGGCAGTGATATTAAAGTGTTTTGGTAGTGGAAGGCCACAGAGTCCTTCGAGGAAAAGTCTCACAACCAGGGTAATAAATCTGAAAAGCAAGGACGTGATAATACATAGACACATCGTTAGTAGGGTTAGTTAGACTAACAATTGCTGTGATAAGGATTTACAGGTTAGTATGTTAATGACGGAATTATTTACAACTAGCTTTTGCTCGCGGCTCCGCCCGCGTGAATATCGGTTTTCCACAACATGGGAAATCCCGACACAGATATTTATAGAACCCCTTATACTTGACCTCTCGTACCTTATCGACGGCTACTAAAACAGGGATCAAGCTGTATCTTCCATTCTACTCGATCGATTTTGATGTAACATGCTGCAGTATTTATGGCGGAATAATAGATTATTACTGTAATATTTATAGTATAGTTTGATCAAAATCTACCCACTGGTTTTTGCGTAAAGCCCGAACAAACAAACAAATAAAATAATATTGACGGATTTGGTTTCAGAAGCCCTTAATTAGTCGATCTGAGTAATTTTTGAATATTAATGATTTTTGAATATTTGACATTTACCAATTTTATAATAGTATAGAACCACTTTTATTTAAGCTCTCGTACCTTAGCCTTGCTTAGCCTTAGGACGCTTGGCGTCGGGACGCTTAACGTCAGGACGCTTGGTATTGATCCTCAAGGATAGCCATATAAATGAGGTACAGAAACTACTGCATTCGAACTTTTTATAATTTACCTATTTCTAAACATTTATTACCGATATAGCTGTACCTGCTAGTCCGTCCGCGTAGGCATTTGGTAAGTGCGAAATTATAGGTAAATTGTTTTCTCTGACCTTAATAAGAATATAACAAACATCAAATGTTACAGAAAGCTTGCCACAATGCATCAGTGAAAAAAGTACTCGAATTTAAAAGCTATATTTTTTGCTTCGGTTTTGTTCGGTTTTGCTTATTTTATAAGTAAAACCTGTATGGATTGTTTTTTTGAAAAAATATTCATAATGTCTGTACTGTACTGTAGATTTGATGTTGATTCTCTTTATTGTATGATTTACCCAAGGAGAGAGCAATATAGCGGCTTGACCGATGAATAAGAGGGCTGAGAATTCGTTGAGGTTACAGAACTATGGTTCTGTAAGGATAGGGATGGAGGGGACTGCCAGAATAGTTCTCGAGTGACTTCAGAATAAGAGTCGGATACAGGGGAGAGCTGGGCATAGGTCTCTTTGTATGACACACTTTTGGGCGATGACAGATTTTACAGAGCGTTGCCTTTCTTGTTTTGGACAGCATTTGCTCGGGGTGAAGTGACGTCTTAAACAGAGAACACAGGTGGTTTCGGCTTCTAGGACCTCACAGGTATCACCTGAGTGATAATTATGGGGTGTGATACAAGCGTACAAAACCCCTGGGTTTTGTTCTGCACTGTGCCTTAGTATGGCCATATCTGCAGCAGGAGTGGTACTGCATAATAGGGAATAAATATATTTCAACAGGAAAGAAGGTGGTGTACAGAAAGCTTCTGGAAGGAAGGGTTTGGATCTAAAAGATTTCTGCAATGGATTATGTAGAAATCTAAGAGACCTTGCCATCCTTTACTTTTTTCCGATTTAACAATGCCACATTCAAAGGGGAGCATTGCAGAGGGTCAAGGTTGGTGAGATTGTAAAATTGATCGCATATGCAGCCGAACGGAAGTCTACTGAAAAAATTATTCCGGCCAACACTTTTAAGGTTATCCAGGCATATATTTTTAACTTTATGAGTGACAAGCAATTGACCGAATTTAATCGAATGGATAGAATTGTCAGATGCCAAATCAGGAGTAGTGCGAAAGACGTAAACGATAAAAGCACCTTTATCTTCTTTAGAGTAGAGACGTATAGCTCCAATGACAAAGAAGGAGTGGGTGTGTATTGTTTGGACTGATGTCACAGGATATCCGGGGAAATAATTGATTTTTTGGATGCAATTAAACGTCCAACTCCATGCGACACTTCGTCCCAACGTCCGAAGAACCGTCACCTACAATATTTAGGGCATCGGGGGGGGGGGGGGGGGGGG
>WUAW01013516.1:2357-14374 GCA_017165845.1 Thaumetopoea pityocampa | reverse complement strand
AAATTGTTTCGTGACACCGCAGGTAAACCTATTTTATTTAAAAATGACAAAACCAAATATCCAGTTATTAAACCCCCCCCCCCCCCACTCAAGTCATTCTGCGTAAGAAACCATTCATTTTCTTAAAATTATATCAGCATGATTAAATTGAATCATTCATTCTTGCGGTATGTTCAGATTTACTGTTGGAAAAATAATGTACTTTTTTTTAATTTAAAGTAAATAAAGTTCGGAGTACAAGAGTTTAAAGTCAAAATTTCAAATGCTACTCTGTATTCAAACTCGAACATACCATAATTTAACCTATCAGATAATGAATTACACGTCACAATATTAGCTAGACGTCTTTAGAAAATGTAATTACGAGCAAACAAAATTACGCAGAAAATATTTATTATTGTTAAAATTGAGCGCACTGGATCACAATAATAATATTAGTTAATTATCAGTGTGAACACCGCTTTATGTCCTGCAATAATATACAGCCGAAATTAATATTCAATTCCTACTCTGAAATCCGCTGATCTTTAATCAAATGCATTTATTTATAAGTCTTTTCACAGTGAAAATGCTAGCTCACAAAGTTTTAGCATAATGTCAGTTTAAAAAGTTTTAAAATGTCGAATGCTCGAATGCTATCCATTTTTTTGATTAATCTATGGACCAGCTTATTAAAAACTGATTATTAATTTCCGCCGTTAACAAACATCACAAAATGATACAGTTAAATTATATAAAAACAAATCAACACACGTACCACCACAAAAATATCAGCTGTCACAATTCGTACCGTGGGTACGGGTACGTACTACGGTAAACTTGCAGTAATTATTATACCGAACGGTAACTACGATTTCATAACATAAACGAATAGAAAAAAAAATTGAAATAGAAGGGAATATTTGCTTAAATAAACTGTCGTTTAAAAAGTATTCGAACGATTTTTTTCTTCGTGTTCGGATACATGCCCGGCAAAGATATTCACACCCGGTATTAATTATTTGTAAGTAATATATTTTACAAAATGTCTAAGTGTTTATTATACGATTATAAATATAGTGCAATAGTTACATTGAAAATTGTGTACTCTTACAATGTACGAGATAGTTATTTCTTTTAATATTCATTTCACTTCTGTCGAATAGAAAAAAAAATGTCATTTCAGAACCGACATGGACGTTTTAGACCATGCCATAGACTCAATTTACATTCGAGCTGACATCATTGAACCATAGATAATAAATATACTTTTAATTGGATTTTGTAACTATCAATCGATATTCTAGTCCTTATGACATTGCACGCGACACGCTTACCGCCTAGTACCCAGAGACTTCTTATTAGATAGACGATAGCGAGAGCGCTGAGCGCAACGCATCAATTCTGTTTTTTAGGCTTCTAACAAGACATAAGGAGCTAAATGAAACATCTGTCAAACCTAAAGACGAAAGTAAATATGTTGCCATTGTTAAAAAAAGGTTGTTATAAGTTTGAAACCTTATTATTTGGAATTTCAGTCCGTGCACCTGTGGCAACATGATATCGTCAGAATTTTTTAAGACTATATGATGAAATTGCCTATTAACGAACAATCTCGTTAATTTCATACTGAGGATTAGTTATAATGCACTTGTACAGACTCATTTCTTAACGCTAACTATATCTAATTACATACTTAATATAAATTATGCATTATCTTTGGCGAATACACTGTTTATAGTACCGAGAAACAGAAACTTAACTAGTAAGTTGACCATAGTAAACTTCGCGAATGTCGTTGTAAATTCTGACAAATTTTCCTATTTAAAATACTGAAATACAAAAGTTTTCGGTATAGAATAAAATGGTACCACTCCGCTTACGCTATATAGTTTAGATACAATTAGTATGAATATTTTAGTACAATGTATTCTTGAAAACCATTCGATTTATTGTTTATATTTTTTTTTAGTTTTTAAAGCAAAGGGAACTCAGAGAATACAGTCACTTCTAATCTTGTTTATAAATAATGAGGCGATTTTTTTTCTTCTTTAAAACAGGTGTAATTATATCGTAAACATGTTTTAAAATTTTTTTTACGGCTGTGTATACCTACCTGACTTTTAAAGCATCACAGTTATAATACATATAAAATTTTACATATATGTCCAATATTATTTTATTTCTGTTAATTTAAACGTGCGTTTAATTTAAATCCGTTATAAGGATCATGTAGAGGGGGAAATCCCGCAGACGTGAACCGCTAAACCGTAAAAAATGTGAACCGCATGAGTTACAGCTTTATCTCAATATTTCAATACAGTGCACCATAATTGACTACATTTACGACCAGACTTAAAAATAAAATAGTAAAAAAATACCAAAATAAAAACTGCACGTAATATCAACGCTCGGAATCCGAATACAATCACAAACATATTTAACAATGCAATTGTAAATTATGTTGTTACTTTCTATTATATACCGAATATTATAAGAAGGGTAAAGACAGATATACATTGACATAAAAATACATTAATATATACTTAATCGTTTTCATTTTTAATGTATTTCATGGCCTGGTATCTGAGAGCTTTAAGCCAAATCGTCATTTTAATACATACTTTCGTCAGTTTAAGAATATAATGCTGACGTATCACATTTTATTGCTTCTTGGGAGTTTTGACGTTAATCCGAAGATTACCAGATTATCTATGCACAAGTTCCCGCAAGTATATTGAAAAAATATAGTCACATTACAATGTTAGTCGCAGTTTTAATCTAATGTTTCAGTATTGTTCACGGTTATTGACAATTGACACACAAAGCAACACCAATTTTATATATCAAATGTCACAATAAACTAATATAATACACGAAAACAAAACTTTAAATAATGCTTCACTCGGGTTGCCACCACAACACTAACCGTTTTCAAGAATACATTATCTATACAAAAGTTTACTAAGTATAACATGTGGTGTTCCATAAAGAGCGATTTTCATTATTATTAACAACTACATTTTATAGATAAACGCACGCAGATTATCTCATCGAATGGCAGTATCTTTTGCACCTTATTTACAAAATACTATAACATTATTGCAGATTCCATCCTAACAATTCCACTCCACACTAATTCATACACTGGAATGCTTTACAAGTAGTTATTTTATTCACAATTAAGGTCTTAACTGCAAATACAATAAATAAAATAAATGTATTTATTTTTTTAAATAAATTCTAAAACTCATTTAACTAACTTATATTTACATTAGGTCCGCGCGAAAATCAAATTTACTGAGACATAAATATAGTAGTTCGTTAGTATTCCGACAGAGATTCGAAAAGAAACGTGAACATTTAACTCTTCTATATTTTTTTATAAAGTAAGAAAATTCACTTAACGAATTAATCACACAAAACGAATAATGTTATAATGATAAGATTTATTACTAATATGTACATAATTTTTAGATTGAGATATATCTTGAGCTAATATTATCCCGAATTTTGCGTTAGGGTCTGCACTTTATGCAGGGGATGCGGCTTTAGACAGGTTATGATGATCGATTACCCTAATTAATCCACCACAATTCCTGCCAACGATCAGTGTTATTAAGACACCAATCTGAACCCACTACTTCACATGCATTCCGAAACATGAAGAAGGCTGAGATATACAATGTTATAAAGCAGGGATCGGCAACCTTTTTTGGCCTCGGGTCAAGACCAACCAAAATGTGAGCATTAAAGAGACGTTTGGGTCAGAGATAGTTTCGTATTTTCAAAATCTTTTTGATTTTTATATATTATAATTTATGTTTAGAGCTAAAGCGGGTCACTCGAAATTATCAAACGGGTCACTCGCGGGTCATAGGTTGTCGACTCCTGCTATAAAATCTATTGTTTTACATTTTCGGCGTTCTACCTTTGATTTTATTACAAAATCATGCCAAGAAAAATATAACTTCTTCGTAAAATTCGAAAGCAAACCCATTATATTTCATCCATCATACTTCCTTCTTACTAAAAGCGAAAAGCTTTAATCATCGACTCTTAAGCCCGCCATCATTCGTTAGACCACTACCTTAAACTATATTGAGCGAAAACATGATTCCAAAAAACATAGTCTTAGACGATTAGCAGTCGTATTAACATGAAAATTAGCGACAAAATTGTTCGATAATACTTTAGATTCTGCTAACACAGCCTCAAGTCATTAAACTCTTACCACCTTACTTGGTAACAGACTAAGAACTAGATTTAAAACATACCAAAATGGTAAAAAAATACCAATATAGTAAGAAAATATTATTTAGCGCCGGCACAATAATAGCAAAACTCTATTTCTTCTCGTGATTACTGTGAGATCCAGTTATGGGATACATCCCATAACTAATCATACACCATCTGACTAATCTACTGCGATCTATAAACGTAAAGAATATGGCGAGTCCCATAATCTCCGTCATCATCATAATCGGCCCTTCGAAGTCCACTGCTGGACATACGCCTTCTCCTGAAAAAGGAAGAATTTGCCAAAATTTCCACGCTTGGCAGGCGTCTTGGAATCGTCGTCAGTACATTCTGATTGAATAACAGGATAACGCAGCTGCCCATTATCCTGGCGCATCCGTTAACTGGAATGACGCTATTTTAATGCCGCCGCCAGAAAGCGAGAATATTTACGACAATTAAATTTGCGCGGGTAAAATCCTCGTCCGCCATTCGCCGAACTCGAATGCGCCATTGTAGTATCCGCCATTGTACAGCCCCCCTAGCCAAGTTGACATTCGACAATCGTTATCGCTAATAGAAACGAAAAAAATGTGTTGGAATGACACTTCTATTCGATAAGTCACGTGTGACTTGGCGATTAGAAGTGTCATTCCAATCGATAAGTCACGTGTGACTTGGCGATTAGAAGTGTCATTCCAATACATTCTTTTGTTTCTATTAGCGATAACGATTGTCGAATGTCAACTTGGCTAGAGGGGCAGATTACAATCAACCTTACGCATAGTGTAACAAGGTTTTTATAGAATTGGTGCTTACAGTCGGTATTAACAGAAGTTTGTTAGAAAAAACTGCACCGACTAAAATGACGATGTAACTTATTGTCCTGTTACTACCGTACAAGACTATTTAATATTGGTAAGTGGTTTAAAGTATGTTTTAAGCCTAGAACTAAAGTTGGATCACGTTTTTTAAAGTGAATAAAAAAACATATTAAGATATTGAGCTCAAACATTATAAAGTGTATCAAAAAGTGAAAAAATAGGCCTTTCCGTGTTTAGTGAATAAGAATCACTGTAAATATTTGTGCTAAGATCATTTATTGCAAATGACGAAACAATTAAAACAATGTATAGTAAATCAGACATACTGAGACAAGTCGCTCTCAATAAAATTACAATTATTTGAGCAATCACACTCGTTCACTTACTATTAGGAAATATTGCATCGATTAGATTACTTCTACAACAAAAATCTTTTTAATACCATTTTTTTTAATGGAATAGACACTATTGCAATGAAACTCCTTGGGCGCGATGAGAGTCAAATTACGAAAGGTTTGAATTTGAGTGTAACGTTTTCGTGTAACGTTTCTGACGTAAAAGTAAATCTCACTTCTGCCACGTGTGCTGAGTTATAAGCACTTATTCTTCTTTATTGAAGTGAAACTTTTTTGAATGCGAAAGTAAAATTTTCAAGGTCAAATTTGCGTGCAACGTTTTTTTTTTGAAACGTTTCTTACGCAAGAGGATAATGTAGATAATTGAGTAGAGAGAGAGAGATAGTATATATATAATATATAATCATGTTGATATACATTTAGAATATTCCCCCTTTTCACTCACTATGTCGATTTACCCCTTAATTTCTGATTATATCTCGCTCACACTATTATTTCTATGCATACCATAATAGAAAACTAGAATGAACAATTCGGGATTCATTGTTTACTTATACGATTTAAACTTATGTCTGGCTGCGTTTTTTTAATAATACGAATCGATTGAGTTAATACGCCATAGTGGGTAGTTTTTCACTAATATATTTATGTCCTTACTTTGTACATACATTTCGTGATAAGTTTTCTCTTCAAATTATAGAATTAATCTAATCGACACACGACATGCTAACAATTCCACAATTATAAATTACATCCGAATTTTCAGTTCACATCATTCATTCATTCGCTATGATCCGCATAGCAACGTGTTCGAGTGCACGGAGTTCGTTCGTTCAGCACAATATCGTGGAACATTAAAAAGTCGAAGAGCACCGAAAATAGGCGAGTTTGTGTTATCCATCGGAGAGTTTTTGTTATCCATCAGATATAATTTTATATTATAAACGACGATTTGATTGCACTGGGTGGGACATAACTGTTAATATTTCTATATTTAGTCAATAATTTCATTTTTTCTGTTGAAATAATAGTGTAAGAGTGGTGCTTCCTTTACATAAGCACCATTATTCTTATTATTTGTGTAATTTATTTATAAGTTTTTCTTTATGTACCAACGAACGCCATAGTAGAAATTTTCTAACTTTTACATATAGGACACTGTATGTAATGTTTATTTACTATCCGCAATGCAGCAGAACACCATAGTCATATTTCATCGTTAACTCTCCTTTCAAGAGGCGATTAAAAATAATGAAATTGATATATTCGTTAAATAAAATCGTGTAATATAAACTCGGTAAAAATACTAAACTCGATTTTAAGACCTGTAAGTAGTGTGACATACATAGTAAAACGCGATACGAATTAACCGCACAATTAAAATACTCGTTAAAACTGAACTTCATTTAAGATATTGTATAAAAATTAGTGCGACTGATTGTGAATTCATACGAAGAATGCGTCATCGGAACATTACACTGACCCAACACAGTTAAAGGACCGACGTAATCCATTAAACCCAGTGCCCTAATCGCCGTTTACTTACGAGTTACAACTCTGTAACTGCGTACAAATCTCTCTGGTCCTGATGCTGGGCGCGCTCTGGCCTGCGCCGATGTTGGGTACCTGTGTTGGGTTGCTGCTGCCTCCTTGGTCTCTGCAGTGAGCGATACTCGAGCGCAGCGGCGGAGAGCGGCTGCGGCTCGGTGCGGCGGGAGGGTCGCACTGTAGCGTACTTGTCGGAGCTGGTGGCGGTCGCGTGCGGCGCAGGGCTCGGCGCGGGGGTCTGGGCGGGGGGCGCACTGAACGTGGCCAGAGCAGGGGCGGGGGCGGCGGCCCGCGGCCGCGCGGCGCGTGGGCCGAACGACGCGTACTTTGGGTCGAATCGGTTCAGGCTCACCGACCGACCAGACTGACCTGCAATGAATGGATCAACATTTGAACGCGGTGCTCGAGACGATGGTCTGTGTTGCGTTGCACCGCTCTTGTATTATATTGTTGTTACACTGTTCTTCTGTACTAATGTTGTACTACACTAGTTTGGTACTGCACTAGTGTTGTATTGCACTAGTGTTGTATTGTACTACTGTTGTATTGTATTAGTGTTGTCTTGTACTAGTATTGTATTGCACTAGTGTTATATTGCAGTAGAGTTGTATTACACTAGTATTGTATTGCACTAGTGTTGTATTGCACTAGTATTGCGCCAGTTTTATTCTGTATCATTTATGTTGCGTTTCGCTAGTGTTATATTCGCTTAATGTGTATCAACACATTAAAAATGTTTTTATTACAAAATTTATTATTACATCGCCATAGAAATGGATTATCCCGAAAGGCCATTTAGTTATTATGAGCAATATTATTGAAAGGTAATAAAATAAAGATTATTGTTGTAAAATAATATTATTAAGCGCCTGATTAGCTTCTTAACGTTGTTTGTTACATTAATGTCGTGTCGCGCTGACGTGATATCACAGTACTGTTGCGTGTGGTCCGGTGCGCACTGACCGTCGAGTGTGTTGTAGTGCGCGCCGCCGCCGGACCGTTCTCAGTAGAAGTCGTTGCTTTCGAGCGTCTTGCACTGCTTGCTGAGCGTCGCGTATTTCCCGTTGTGCGGCGTGCGGCCCAGCGTGTGCGCGCCACCCAGCGCCGCGCCAGCCCCCGCACCGCCGGTGGCCCCGCGCCCCAACGTCGCGCTGCCAGACATACGGGACCTGCGCATAAACCGTATTGGTCGCTAGGGTCCATGGACGAATCAACTTTTTTGTTTTTGGTTGTTACTTGTGACAACGTTAATTATTAATTAGATAAAGAATAACCACTTTGCACGTAACAAGTGGAGGAAAATGGTCTAGTATAATGATCAGTACCCCGCCTGTCACGCGGGAGAGCGGGGTTCGATTGGATAACACCCACGCTATCGCCTGCGGGCATAGGGTATGTTTATTTCACCTTTGCTCTAGAATATTACAAATGTCTTTAAGTGTTTTAAAATGAATTGAAATAAATTCGTCACGCTATTTTCACTAGTTTGATATGTGAGAGCCCTGTTATTTCGTTATTATATACGTTATTGTCAGACCACAATAATAAAATTTAACAAAGCGACACTATAGAAGTGTCCAAATTAATGAATGTTTAAGTCAAGAAAATACGTATACACAGTCGCAGGAAACCGCAATGTTTTACTAACATGTTAGTTAATTTTTTAGTTGGGTTTTGGCACGGAAGATCCAACTTAGAACGGAACGTCTATACTGACCGAGGCCTCTCTAGGTCCATGAGCTGTACGGCCGCGCCGTAGGAAGGCGGCTTGCCGTTGTTGTAGGGCGCGGGGCGCGGCAGGGTGCGGCTGGCGGCGCTGCTGCCGCCGCTCGACAGGAACGGCGCCTGCTCCTCACCGGTGCCGGTGCGTCTGGAATACACAAGGCTCACCCTTAATAAGCTTAAGCTTACCCGGCGATACAGATACAATGCGATATGAAACCTGCATCTACGAATATCACCTACTCATCTTATACGGCCACTAACTGAAGTGCCACCAGCATTCGTTGCCATGTGGATGAGCTGGGCACTTTCAAAATATTAATTTTTAATAGTAGCTGTAGCACGAAGGTTGATTCATCCCAAGCTAACTCTTATTTAGTATAGCGGGGAGCTTGTTAGTTTTGTCGCTCCCACAAAAGTTGTCAACTTGCTTACTCCCAATATTTCTCTCGACTCATGCAATACGTACAGTACACTGTCGGAGTACATCTCCACGGCCTAAAAGATTTCGGTGTACTCAATCTGTAAACCTTAATTTTCAACAATATGAACACCGTACAGTCGCGTCGTCACTTTTAATACGTACTTAGTGTTGATATAGATCCACGCGTGGGAGTCGACGAGCACGATCGCGGTGAACAGGAACCCGGCCGCGATCGCGGCGAGCAGCTGTAGCGACAACGCCTGTAACATAACAGACAACATGTCATTTTTCGTTTTAAAACAATCCGATTATGACCGAGAAAGGAATGCTCCGATGGTTTGGTCATTCAGAAAGAATGAGTGAGGTTTGAATGACGAAACGAATATACCGGATAAATGTGAGTGGAAATTTCGGAAGAGGGCGCCCGGGAGAAACCTATTTTGATCAAATCCAACAACTTGTTTAAAAAGATCTAGTTCATAGCACCAACAATCGACGAAAGTGTATGAAAAGATGTTTGAATGTGAATGAGAGAGAGGTGTCAAGATCGTAGTATATTATATTGTCTGCCTACCCTTACTGGATTAGTATCCAGTAAGGGTATACATATACTCACGCTAGTGCGTGAGTATATGTATGTATGCATGGGTTTTTATGTCGTTGACATAAATTTACATTGTACTAATTACTGATAATTAGCATATAATCTTTGTTGTGTGACATAATAATAACTGTATTTCTTCCCGGGAACGCTGTGACAACCAGTTAAGGAACGTACCAGGATAATGGGTAGCACCGTTACCCTGTTATTCAATCAAAATCTACTGCGTTCTCCAAGCCGTCTGCAAATCATCGAGATTTTGGCTGAACCCTCTATTTTAAAAATAGGCCTATTTCCAGCAGTGGACTTCTACGAGCTGATGATAATGATAATGAGACTAGACTAGTGATGTTGTATTTCTACTACTGTAATATATAACTGCAAATCTCTAAGCAACTCGGACTCACAGGAATTCCCCAACCATTGTCACCTTTAGAATGTGGTATCATTCCAAATCTTAATTCGTCCGTAAAACGAACATCAGACCAATCACAGTTTGTTCACCTAATGTTATTTCTATCAGAATCAAACAGTCGCGTATATTGAAATCTATAAGCAAAGTGATCTATGATCCTTATTGTAAATTCAAAGTAGTTAAACTCGAGGAGGCCTTCGAGAAGAGTTATCTTCATATATATTCGTTTGCCCGCTCAACACTCTATATCCTGTTCATTGTATAGTCGACAATACACACATACATTTTTCTCTGATGCACAGTCTGTACCTGTAGGCCAGCGTCGCAGGCAGCGCGAGCGGCGACCACGAAATAGGCGCGAGCCATGCGGCACTCCAGCGCACCGCTGAGCGCTACCAGCGCGCGCTCCGCCTCGCCGGTGCCAGCGCCGAGAGCGCCCAGCGCTGGTTGCAAACCTGACAAAAGAAAAACTTCGATATTATACTTCCCTCAATTTCTTCTTAAACTTTCAATTGCGGGATGTGCTGCTCGATTTATAAATATCTTTTATACACCATGTCTCACTCAAATAAATATCTCATATAATTTTCTGACCTATACCGCTAGGCAAAGCCAGCTGGCATACCCCAAGGTGTCATGTTAAGCCCCTTACTGTTCAATGTTGTTGTTTATTATATATTTTGAAATTACTATTTTTAATTTGTTATATAATAAAGTAAATTTCCAATCTCCAAAAGTGACGGGTAATCGGTAGATGCAGGTGGCTCACAGCCGCTCGGTGTGGTGGTCATTGGTAGTGGCCTGTTTCAAATAATGGACATATGTCGTCCGATACAAGTGACAGTTAACAGTGAGCCCGGTCAGGACGCACGGACCCGGATCGTTGAACAGCTGCGGCGCGCCGCGCGACAGCTCGGCCAGCGCCTGCCGCACCGCCACCACGGCGCGCTGCGCGTCGCGCAGCTCCGCGGTGAGCGCGTTCTCGCGGGACACCTTGCACGACAGGTAGTAGTACACCATCTGCGCACGAGTGCATGTACAACTGTACATTTATTTATTTACTAGACGACCCGGTGAACTTCGTACCACCTAAAACAAATTCTTCGATTTTTCAACTGTTCCTATGGTTATTTCCTAATTTTATTTTTTCATAAACCACCTTTGTATTGAGGCGAACAAAAATATTAAAATCCGTCGACCCGTTTTCGAGTTTTCGCGAGACTAACGCACGGCGATTGATTTTTATATATACAGATTTACACTTCATACAATAATGGCATCTGGGCGGACTTAATGCCCGAGTGCTGACATTACATAAGGTGGGTGAAGTAACTGATGTAAAATACAGGATTATGAAACACATATTGTATATAATGTAAAGCTCATATAATATACTAATAGACAGATATTGTATACAAGCACATATATATAGGATACAATACAGGCTAATACGATAAAAGTGAATTATAATACGTACATACATACATACATACACTCACGCCTATTTCCCTGGCTCTCTGGCGGGGAATCGAACCCCGGTCTCCCGCCTGAGAGGCGGGGATACTGACCACTATACTACCGAAGAATTGGGGTAGGCAGAGACCACTTCTTGCCACTTACTACGAGCAAGGTGGCTGGCTGTCCGTGGCCCACTTTTCGCCCTCGCGAGAAACGAGACGTGTCGGGTGGCGAATCATGACGCCGCCATTTTTAAGGTTCAAAAGCGTTAAAAAGCCTTATTGCGCTCCCACGAAAAGGAAGGAAAGGATCGAGGATGAGGTAGGAAAGTTGTATAGGGCAAGGAATATGGAATTTGGGAAAAGTACTATAGGATATAGGATACTACTATCTCGGAAGGAGTTGGAGGAGTAGCTCGGGAGGCCGGGGTCGTTTACCCGTATAAAGTCTA
>WUAW01013513.1:12808-29244 GCA_017165845.1 Thaumetopoea pityocampa | reverse complement strand
AAGTCAGCATTGAACTCCACTATTAATATCTATCTCTAGATTAATATCTATGCGGATGCTGAGGCTAATATTAAAACCTAGTTTTTTTCCGCGGCTTTGCCCGCGTGAATGTTTATTTTCCGGTAGATGGAAAGTTCCAAAATAATCATTGATTTATATAATATAAAAAGTCTTAGAACCACTTTTATTTGGCTCTCGTACCTTATCGCCGGCTACTAAAACAGGAATCAAGCTATATCTTCAATTCTACCGGACAGAGTTTGATGAAACGCCGTAGTATTTAAGTTGCAATACTATCTTTAAGACTGTAACATTTTGATCAAAATCTGCTCACTGGTTTTTGCATGAAACAAACAAACAAACTTCGATGAATTTGGTTTCAGAAGCCATTAATTAGACGATATGAGTAGATTTTTTTAAATATTTTTAAATGTAGTGCACATACAAATCATAATCTGCTTCAGTTTATAATTTTGTATGTCGTTAGTTTCTTTTTTATTATCAACCGGCGGGTACCATTGGGGGTAGTCCCTCACCAATGCGGGTACTCAACGTGTGGACTCGACTCGCGCTCTGCGGCGCGCGGAACCACAATGTCCGGCGACTGACGTTCTGATTGTCGTTAGAAATACTGCCCCCTAGCCAAGTTGACATTCGACAATTGTTGTCGCTAATAGAAAGGAAAAAAATATATTGGAATGACACTTCTATTCGATAAGTCACGTGTGACTTGGCTATTAAGTGTCGTTCCAATACATTTTTTTCGTTTCTATTAGCGATAACGATTGTCGTATGTCAACTTGGCTAGGGGTTTTACAAAAACAGGCTTTCTGTTTCTAGTTTTTTTTACTAATCGTGGATTTTACAAATAAATAACTGATGATTTGTAACATTTATAAAGAAAATGTCTTTACTAAAATTATAAAAAACATGATTCAAGTCGTACACTAGTTTCTACTACTTTATTTTTTTAACATTTCTATATTATTTAGACTATGGCAAAATACGCCGAGCATTGTGTAGGGTAAATGTATTTAAATGGATTTAATGTAATTTAATCAGATAGATTTGACTTTGACTGTGTGATTGGTCGGTACCGATAACACGGCGAGGCTCGGGTGCACCAAATACTTACATATTTACCTGAATGTATAAATACTAATAAAAATAATAATCTCTTGAATTACTGTTGAACTAAACAAAGTAGGTGTGGCTGAATAGTATTTAAATCTTGTCGTTGGGCACGGCTAGTTGATCGGTAACACGCACGTTGGATACATCCATCAATGATATATGTTTATATCCGCTGATGTCCAAAAATACTTGGCCATGACAGCCACTAAAATGTTTGATGACGTCAATTTAAAGCGAATTCTTACACATAACTGCATACAGTATTTTTCAAATATAATATTTCTCAAATATAAGAGTGATTCAATCCTCTCTTATATGTGAAAAAAACAGTTCATTAAATTACAGCGAGGATTGTCGTTGGTACCTCGCTGTGCGAGCGCGAAAGTCTACGCGCGAATTTCGTACATTGATCATAATTTGATTGTTAATATGACAAAAATAAAACGTAGATAATGATTAAAGAAAAAAAAACAAAAATTAGGGCGCCACAGGTTTGTTAAATTATTGTAATCATTTACGTTACCACTGATACGATTTTCGGTACGTTTATATACAAAATGTGTGTCCGTCACAAAGCCGGGCGTGCTCTCGAGACCAGTGCCTGCTGTGCTGGGTATCGAATATTATCTAGTTGAATATAATGAACTGCACACTTACAAGGTACCTTTATTAATCTGCGTTTTTTACAGCATCATCTTCGTCCATCTGCGTACGACTGCAGGCGCGGTCTCCTCTCAGAATGAGAGGCTGTACTTCACCGGGCTGCTCTAATGCCGGTTGGACGTTGAGAAAATCTCTCAGACGAATAATTTGACGAATAAATGACGCTATCCTTACGATGTTTTTCTTCACCGTTTAAATTATTAATTATTTCTATTATTTACATTATTTCTAAAACACGGCTCGGACTCGAACTCGAAACCAAACAGTTGACGGTGCACAGTCATACCACTGCGCTAATACTGATTATCAAGGTTTTTTTGTGTGAAATTCAGCGAGGTGAGCTCAGTAGAGCAACGCGTGGAAGCGGTATAGTCCCGTTCACCTGCTGAAGTGATGGGCTTCAGGTCAGGCGGCGACAGGTGCGGCAGCGCGTGATGCGCGGGCTGCGGCGCGGGGCCGCCGGGCGCGGGGTGCGGCGACACCGCCGGCGACGTCGGCTTATCGCGTTTGCCTTCCGCTTTCACTGGGGCCTCACCCGCTTTCTGCTGCGCCAGGCGCTCCTGCTTCCGAAATTTAGCGCGCCGGTTTTGGAACCACACCTGGAAACGTAAACACTTCACTTGTTACTGCGCTTTTACGTCAGAACGCCGGCGCCGCGCCGCGGCGCGTGCGCCACTGCACCGGGGGGCAGCACGCTGGGGCGCGGCGCTTTCTCTTTGTATAGCTTATTTTGTGCTTTTGCCCGCGGCTCCACCCGCGTGAACGTAGGTTTTCCGCCACATGGGATATCCAGAAATAATCATCTATCTATTACGAGTATATCTATCTATCTATCATTATTGTCTAAGTAATTTGGTCAAAACATACTCGCTGGTTTTTGCGTGAAACTTGAACTAACGAACGGTAACCGTGTAGCGGTGGACGGGAGCGGGAAGGTCGCGGATACTACAGCTCCATGACCGAGTTATAACCGCACGCGGGGTTTCACTGCGTTAAAAGAAAATAAAACAGTGATAATATGATTGAATGTCTAACTCTTAACTTCTATAAACGGTATAGTTTATCTTGTTTACTACTGAAGTATTAGATTAGAAAAAATAACGGAAAATTTCACAGCAGTTTTATGTAGAAGTTAATAGTTAGACATTTAATCATATTAGCACTGTTTTATTTTCTTTTAACCATTTATATTTGTTTGAATGTATATGTATAACTGTTTATAATTCTTTAAAACTGGCCGGGGGCCGCAGGTTCGCCCGCACCGACAATTTAGTAGTGGTACCCAGGACAATAATGATACTTTATAAGCTCACGTCTTTTTCGACATATTAGCGAAACTTCGATCAGAATTAATAAGTGCTTTCTGTGCGATATCATGACTCACGCGCTGCTAGATGCATTTATGAGAGTAGAATTATCGTTAACATTGCGACGGACATTTGACCGCAGCCACGGCGTAGTTAACTCAAAACTAACCACTGTCACCCGTTATATACCATACACTAGTTTTTGCCCGATCTACTAGACAAACATTGTAATAGCTAGACTAATATGCATGATATAAATATAATTTATAGCCTATTGAGCGTAGCACTCAGGAATAATGTAGCTTTCTACCAGTGAAAAATCTTTTAGAATTGGGTCATTATTTCCAGAGATTACCTTCTACATACAAACTTACAAATAACAAATTTGACTTAATTATAATATTAGTACAGATACGATTGAGAGAAATTAAAAGATTCCACGTCATTATTACCGTCAACCCATCCATTGTCCCGCTGCGAGGCACCCCCCCCCCCCCCCCCCCAATGAGGGGGGTGAGACTACACTCCACCGCGATCGCCTAATGTGGGTTGGCAGACCTACTCGTATGTAATATATTCATATTTATGTTTCCCATATCCGTATGAAATATTTTCTTTATTTACAGACAGTAAGAATAAAACAATAATTTAATTAAAGTTATAAATATTCTAAGCAGGGTGCACTGTTGTCGGTCGGTGGGGTGCCCATAACGCCGGCCGCATCTCCTCGTTGTATAGTTGTTGCTAAACGCTCAACTAAATTTTAGCTCAACTAAATAGCGGCCAGCGTCCTGATCGCCCGTTGCACTGGCCAGGCGGGCCGCGATCTTTTTGAAAACTTTATGAGCCCCTCCTCCCCAAAAATAAAATAAATTCTAATAATTCAGGTCTCTAAATTTTATACTCTAAATATCTCAAAAAAATGTAATTTGTGCTGATCAAAATGTATTTGCGGCGCTTAAGAAACTCAGCACCGGTAGCCGCGAGGCCAGCCTCAATGTTGTCTTTGGAAGATGAGACAGTTTCAGAGCGTCGACGCAAGTAGCATTCCACACTAAAGACCGTCCCATCCTCCGCGGGACTAGTGTCATTTCGTCAGGCCTCTTACCGTCATCACGACTGAGACCAATTGGTGTGTACTTGTAATATTGAGGGCGGCAAGTGCCCCACGGACGGTACCGTCCAGGGCGGCATGTCGCGCGTACGACCGGCACGTGTCGGCGACAAGGACCGCGGCGGCCGAGCTGACGACAGTATACCGCGCCGACAAGCGTGCGGTACTGCACAACGTTATATTTTCTTAGTAGTGCGTACATTGTTTCATAAATATGGAGCTATTATTCCGAGGAATGCGCGAGCAGCAATAACAAGTAATAGGATGTTATAAATTAAAACTCGAACAGCAATCAACTGAAAAGCGCCGTAAACAAATCCGATAACAGAAAATGGAAATAATGAAACGGCAGCGGGCGAGCAAACAGCGCGCGGCCCGACCCGACCGGCCGACCCGACCGGCCGACTAATGGGAACGCATCCCGTGCATCGAGCGACAAATTTAATGCAATCCGTTTTATATTCGTTGCGATACGAGCAAATCCGAATTGATCATAATTCGATTTAGTGCCAGAGATAATTGCAACTGCCGCGCGCGCTGATTGAGCGCAGTTACGAGTGAAAAATTTCAGTGGAGCCCACCCCCCACCCCCCCTCGCCACCCGCTTGTGAACCGTACAATCACACGCACTGGTGTTTGCTCATCCCAGTGTACTCTGATGATGTTTGCTCATCTTTATTCAAATTCTCCAAAATTTCAGAGCGATCACAGACAATATTTATCGTTCTATTGAGCACTGCTGAGACTAATGACAGAAGAATACGTTCCGACCCAACGTCTCTCGCTAATCGAGCGCCATTCCTGGCATTATTACAGAGTAGTATAACCTTTTACAACGATATTCAGAGTAACAAAATTATAAATATATTTCATAGTTAAAAATAATAAATATAAACAAAAAAAATATTATTTTTTGCTAAACAGAGCTGAATAGGGAAATAGGAACATAATATTATTTCATACTTAAGCGATTACAAGCTCAGTTAATGATGTAAATGAAACAACGAGAGCCCTCCAATAAATCAATTAGATATTCGATAATTTGTGAGCAAGATTTTAATATATTTTAGTTTCACTCAGGTTCGCGGGATTTGCAGTGATTCTTATCCTATGGGAATCACCATTACGAGAGTCACACTGAACGTTTTTAGAATTGACCGGTAAGAAAAATTGCCGATGAAAAATTAATTTAAATTTCAAATAAAGAACTCTTTGGGAAGCTGTGGATCTGCGTTGAGTTCATATGTCATTTGTTTAAAAATTGGAGGCAATTTAAGCAGTGCGTGTCGCGCGTCGACACGAATTTGACTCGAGAAAATGTTCGCTCCGTGATTTATAACAAATTTCATTACGGTCTTAATTAAGATCTATCTTATGATAGGCTTTAATCGATTTCACTTACAAAACAAAGAAGGGCAGAAATGAAGGAAAAAGATGAGCGCTTTATTCTTTGGACGCACGGGTCATTTCGCAACAATTATGCTAGAAGATAAAAGGACTATTACTGCAAATTGGTATCTTAGTTATTGTTTACCATTTGTCTTGAAAAATGTTTGACGGCAGCGTGGAAGAAGCAGTATGCTTCTCCATCAAGACAACGCTCCACCTCGCTCTGCCAAACAGACAATCGAATATTTATCTATGGAAGGTGTGGAATTATTGAGACATCGTCCTTTCAGTCAAGACTGGTATCTTGTGACTTTTATTTATTCCGCAAAATAAAAAATAAACTATGTCTGATAAGTCCTCTGAGGACTTCGCTTTATGAATCCCAAAGATGCTGTGACTGCGTTTGAAAAAAATGCGGAAGAGATCTCTAAAGGGTGGGCTGACTGCTTCAGTCAATGGCTCTATCGCATTCATATTAACATGTTCCTACAATATTCCGTTTCTGATTTTCTAAATAATTTTAGTGTGACCCTCGTATTTTAGGATTCAGACAGCATCAACTGTAATTGCCAAGAGTCATCCCGAGGACGCTGAGCGTGAAGATCACACCAAGTCCCAGCGATTATGGCGAAGGTTTATATTCTTATATTCAGTAGTTTGATGATGCTAGTTAGGCCAGTAAAAATAGTTTTTTATGTAATACATAAAAACATCACAGTAGGTATTACATTTTAATTTTTCCTCGTGCAACTAGTCTCGTAGTCATAATTGTAGCTATACATAAATCTGATAGTTAAATAGACGTAAACTGGCCGGCAGATTGTGTACATAGCGTGAACATAAACTGGCGGAGCGAGGCACGGCCGCCCACGAGCCGCGCCGCGCGCCCGCCTTGGCAGTGATCGGGCGCGCGGTAATGACCCGCCCGTGTTCTAGAAACACTCTGACTACTTTATAGTTGCTTCAGCAGTTGTCGCGAGTTGTCCAAAATTGGTAATCACAGTCACAACTATTAATATTTCGTTTTGCGCGCGTCTGTTTACGTAGCGGAAGACTGCGCGGCCGCACATTAACATCGAACTAGAAGATATATCGATGCTACTGTTGCGTGGCGTAGGCTCGCGTGTCACGGTGACAGGTGCGCGGCGGGCGCTGGAACCCGCGCACGTCCATATATCATGGGTGCTCGAAAGCCGTTGCCAATTCCAGTTTAACATTCCGGAAGAAATTTTGACAATCTGTAATTAATTACGTGCACTTGACACGCTTACTTGGAACACAACGCGACGTTACGCGCGGCGTAAATCACTTGGCAGTTGCAAACAAACTTCATCAGTATTTCGGGATTAGTGAACAAGGCTTGGCAAAAGCGATGACTGCTCCGGCGTACTGTTTTGATTAAGAACATCCATCTAATATTATGTAGATAACAATTGTTATGTAGATGTCGTCCGAGTTACCGCAAGAGCGATATTAATGAATATTATTCAGAATGAAGAACAAACAGCCCGTGCGGATTATCTTAATAATCGTCTGTGCAAATGATGAGCAATCTGTTTATACGCCGTAAAACAAAAGAGATAAACAAGCCAACGGCAGAATTATTTATAGTTGTTATTTGACAATGAAATCATCTGAAAATGGGTACAGTTATATTTACGTGTACGAGTGGTTTTTTTTTGTATAAGATAGGACAAACGAGCAAGCGGGTCACCTGATGATAAGTGATCACCACTGCGCATGACACCCGCACCACCAGATAGATCGCAGGTGCGTTACCGGCCTTTAAGATAAGTGTAAGTTCGTTTCTTGAAGGTTCCCAAGTCGTATCCGCTTGGAAAAACCGCCACTCGGAGCTCATGTGAGCTCAGCTCACAGGATGGTGGTACGTGGAAAGAAATTGCCCGAGAATCGCACACTGGGAGATCGCTAAGTATCCAAGTGATGACAGTGAAATTTTAAATTTTGATGAGATATGCGGCCATGGTATTCAGCAGTTGGTATTAGCCCAAACAATTCCTCGGAATTGTTTGGGCTAATACCAACCCGTGATAGGTACGGTAGAAGATGGAGAGGGATGCTGTGTCTCTCCGCAGGGCCAGCGGGTTTGGCCGACTGGCGATCGCTCGCTCGTCGACGACCACTGTTTTGGTAATTACAGTTCGGTGCACGAGGGGAGCTCGTTGGTGTGGCCGACTGTCGTAATGTAAATTGAGCTTAAAGTTCGTGTATATGACACGCGAGATAATTCATAATAGATTATTATTTGACGACTGATTGGTACAGGGCCAATGAGTACCGGGTTCGAACCTGGTAGGGACAAACTTTGTGTGATGAGCACAAATATTTATATCCGAATCATGGACATATTTATGTATTTAAGTATAGTATTTATCTACACAAGTATGTATATTGTTGTCGAGTACCCTAGATACAGGGAGTCCTAGTTTAAGAGACTAGATCAACGTGGACCAGTCAAACCAGGGATTCTTCGACTTCTAAACTAGGCTGTGATATAGCCATCTCAGCTATATATGACCAGCGGTCCAGATACCTTTATATTGACAGGGAGGTGGATATGATAAAAAGACAGGCACGGGCCACGAACCGTCACCATCGGCACCAACCGGTGGCGAGGAGTCGCCGCCGGGACTTGTGGGTGGGGACGTGCGAGATGGCGTGGACAAGTTAATAAACATCGTACCATTCTATGTGTTCTGTGGTGCGAAGTGCTGCGTGGCGCCGACGTAATACTAGCGTCACTGTATCTCTTGTCGTGGGTGCTGGGGGAAGACACACCGGGAGAATAGGCAGAGGCGGTGCCCTACGATTCAATCAACATCCAAGACGCCTGGCAAGCGTGGTCATTACGGCAATCCTCACCGATTTATGAACGAGGCCTGCGTCCGTTGACCGACGAGCTGTGAGCTCTCCATGTGATGAAATATCGTTCCGTCACAGAATGCACGGTTAATCTTAAAGTATAAATACTTGTTCTAAACCGTTCGGGCTACAGACTTGAAATATTGGCGGTTGATGCTTTTTATATTATAAGCATCTATTAAGAAACGATTTTTGAAAATTTCATCCCTAAGGGGGTAAAATAAGGGATGAGAAGTTGTATGGAAGTCTGTCATTTTCAAAGTAAGAACCACGAAATTTAATATACCTACTCTAATTAGAAATAAGCGTACACTTATACTCGTAACAGCGTTTTTTTCAAAATTTTACCACCAAGAGGGTGAATTAGCTTAATAATTTTAAACTTAAAAAGGAACACCGCATTCGTCGTTTACAAAGAGGTACTACAGTAATTAAAACGGAAGATTAAAAAAAACTAAACACGTGAACGAACCCTCGGGAAACAGCTCGTCTTAAAATATAAATTAACTTATTATTAATGCCGGAAGGATATTTCAATGAAAATATAGACCTGTAAGTCATTTTCCTGTTCATTCCAGCATTACTCCGATTTAAGGGGTCAGTAGTCTCCGGGAGGTATGTCTGTGGGGTGGCTAAGGTGACCGAGTGCCGTCTGAACGTCTGCCGTCAGCAGCAGCGGTAACTCCTACGAAGACTAGTATTAGTCGGTAGACGCCAGCTATAAACAGAGTTGTCTGTTGTAAACTTAATTTAGATACGTTAATTTATGTCAAACCCGGCCGTGATAAGCGTTGCTTACCTCTGAGAGCGGCTTAATTAGTTTGTAAACCTTTTAAACTAAAGCTTTGTAATACTAGCGCGCGTGGGTACAGGACCACAGCACGCCCACTGGTTTTTAGTGGGCGCAGGGCCCACATTCATCCCCGCCCTTCACCGTGCTGTCAGTCTGACGCAAGATATCAGGCATTTTATACGCATAAAAAGCTGCATCATCCTCAACACACACAAACTCATAACTATTTTAGTAAATTCGGTTTCATTAATTAGTTTGTTTCCATCTTGCACGTATGATTTGTTGTATCTAAGATAATTATTATTATGCGGGCGAGGGACCTGGAGACCCGAAACACAGGGCTTCCCCTAGTTCAGGCTCCAGTGCACCTTTATTTAGATCTATAGTACTGTTATTGTTTTCATTTAATATTTTAATACGTTTGTGGTGGAAAATAAACTTTCATTTCATTTCATGTAATTATACTAATTTATAACTATATTCATTAACTATACTTATTTGTTAATGCTCAGATAATGCCATTGAATAAATTCGATGATCGAAAAATTAAGTAAAATTTTTAGAATAATTCACTTTTTAATTTGAGTACACACAGCTGAATATATTTTTTATTTTTATTTGTTATTTATTTATGTTTGTCAAAAATATCATTAAAAATTCTTAAATTAATAATAAGAGGGCAATTGGTTCAGTAGAATACTGCTTACCCAACGTACATAAACAGCATCACAACCCACTGTATAGGGGACGGCGAGCGAAACCGTCCCCTAGAATAATAGCAAAGTTGATTAGTAATGGGAATAATATTAAGCTAATTCATAATATAATATAAATTCATAACATAGTATTTTTTGGCTGCTTTGCCACACGCATGAAATAACATTTTACACTAATAAAATAGTGAACATTATTATATACCATTACACTAATTGAGGACTTCCTTTACATTCTAAAGATTAAGTGCTTAGAGTCAAATATGTCCAGTTTATTATTTTTTGAGGCAATATCATTATATAAAGGACACATACGAACTATGGGGTTGTAGTAAGAAGTATTGCTTATATATACTTGGAGAGTAAGTCATATGTTATTTCAAATAATGACTTACGTTAAAGTTTAGACATCTTTAAAGTATAGGAGAGTGGAAGTGGTCGTGAAGAAGTTTGTGTAATAGAAGAAGCTTATTTTGTTAATGCTTAAATATTATTGTGTGAGGTGCAATAACTGTTAGCGCATCTATTCGTTCGATCATTAGCAACGCCGCGTCCGCAAACGGCGGCCACTCGCGGCCGGGACGCGCAGCGCGTACGCCCGCGGGGCCGGGTCCGTACAGCGCGGCGGCGCGCGCTCCACGCCGTCGCCTCGCGCATCACGCCTCTGATTTACGTCGGACTAGCGCGCCAAAACGAACGCCCGCCCTAATATCACTAATCATTATAAATTGCAAGTTGTTTGAATATAAATCTGTGTAGTAACGATGCATTTCTTGAATAATTAATGACGACATTAGGACAGTCCACGGTCTAATTAGAACCACATTAGGACATCCCACGCTCTGATTCTAAAGAGCATAAATTATAAATTAATTTTATTAGATGTGCAAGGGCGATGGGATGTATAAAGCAGGCGGCTGTTGTACCAGCATCACACAACGTCGCTCCGCCTCTACGCGTGGATGCTGTGACAACCAACTGAGAGATGTACTAGGATGATGAAAAGGAGCGTCATCCTATTATTTAATCAAAATATATTAAAATCACCAAGACACCTATTAAATTATTATTATTTATTTAGTGACATTCGCCGGCCGCTGCCGCGGCACGCTCGCTTCGCTCGCTCGGCTCGTGCTTTTTCTACAGAAACCTAACACGCTCCTCCTCGCTTCGCTCGTCGTCGCACCTATTGTTTATTTATATTATATATTTTATAATAGAAATATTTTTACGATTTTATTATAATAGTGGGTGTAATTTTTTTTTTAAGAATAAAATAACACAATAAATAGTTAAAAATAGGTGCGACGACGAGCGAAGCGAGGAGGAGCGTAAAGTTACTGTGGAAAATGCACGAGCCGAGCGAGCGAAGCGATTGTGCCGCGGCAGCGGCCGGCGAGTGCCACTAAATAAATAGTAATAAATTACGATTTTCTAAGGTAACTAATATTTTTATACACAATACCACCGTATGAACGGGATGGATTCAAATTTATTAATATATTTATGTTCATGAAGTTGTAACCAATTATACTATATTTCTGATTGCAGTACTCTCTACATTTCTTAGTTTAATACTAATATTACTTGTGAATCTATTCAAAATTTTTCATAACAATATTCTTTTTAATAATCGTTATTTTTTCTTTATGAAAATTTTTTCATAGTAATCGATATTATTGTATAATAATGTATGGTACTATTACAACAGCATAATACAGTATCGTAGTGTTGGTAACATTGTTTGGTGAATTATTTTCGTGCAATGGCGAATCTGTGATGTATGTATGTGTGATTTTGAGAATTTAAATTTTTTCTTGAAAGTAGTTGAATCCCCCCACATGAGATTTTTAAAATATTCTTTAGTCGCGTCTCCTCTATCGATTAAAATTTATTTCAAGTCAATAAGCCTTTGGGGAGTTAATATAAAGAATTACAAAAAAAAATTAGTTGAATACAAGAACGAATCAACATTAAACAACACAAATGACAGATGGCGCTCACATTTTGCGCGGTAATTCAATACAACACTACCCACCTACGGAATGTACTAGTAATTTAAAACAATACCTTTTCGCGCATCTTTGTACCTGTCATTTAAGGTAGGTACCTATTAACGACAATATGTTATTATTTCGTTTATATTTTTGTACAGATCATTTTAAAAATTGGTGCATATTGGTCGTGTAAAGTCCCCTTCGATAGCTCGGATGGCCCTAAGTTTTCCATCGGTTAAATGTGAGGAGTTCAGGCACTGTAATAAATATGGGTTGAACCAAATATGGGTTGAACCACTCGCCTTGACTAGTCTCCTGAGGTAGCTACTCCGTGCACGGGTGTCTGGTCGCGTTAGTTATTTTAAGGAGACTTACGACGGTAATGTCCGTGACCTCACAATATCTTGTACAAATAACCGTCAAAAAACGCAAATATTTCCAGCGACCGATCAGCGTAGTGCGACCGTTGGGAACCGAATGTAAAGTTGTTGTTTTTAAACTACCCTCATATGCAGAGTAGCAGTTTCTCCGGTCCACCCGCATATAGAGAGAATTACAAGGCCCGAACACACGAGTATACTTTGTCTGTATTGCACTGTGATTTTATATTATTTTTTTTTTATTTTTTTTTTAAGAACGAATCTGATTTTGTCTGTTAATATTTATTCTGTCGGAAGGTTACCATTCGTTATGAGAACAGTATTTTACTAAAGTACCACATGTCAACACGCTGTGCCAAACATTACACGGTCATATTATTCGTAATGTAACTCATAAAAAAAGTTAAAAATTATTCAACTACATATTAATTTTTCTGCAATAACACAAATAATGTTTACATGTTATCAGTCACTTAAATAAAGTGTGTTATTTCCTAAAGGATCATAAACATTCATAAAATGGCAATAATGTTATCAATAAACTCGCATTTTAGCATTTTCAGAAATATGTTATTTTTTTTCTATAAGCTTTTACGAGAATATTTCACGATAGATTGGTTCAGCAAATGAACTCGAAGATTGCTGAAGTTCATCATGTAGTTGGATGTAAGATAAAATCAGTGCCGCCGAGCGGAAGGTTCCTCGTCGGGACGTGATCGGGTTACCCAAGCGGAGCGCTCGCCGGCGACTAACGAACGCCGGCCGCCTGATTAGAGTTCCGGGCGCGGGCCGCTCGCCGCCGGCACCGCGCCTCTCGGATTATTTCCGAAATGGAAAAAATCAAAGCTCCACCACGTACACGCCATCCGCAAACAAACAAATAATACAAACCGCGCCGCCAATACCGATGAGCAGCGATACGACGCCGAGCGGGGCGCGCTCGGCGTGGCGCCGAGCGCGCGCCGAGCAAACAGCGCGCCGCCCGCCGGTGTGTGTGCGCGAATTCATTGCGGTGTTTATCGAACGCGCTGAGGGCCGTCGTGTAAATACTTTGATATTTTCCCTGTACCGAGATGGGCGGTAAAATTTTACCGCGGCGATCTCTCGAAATAAATTAACGATCAGAATTTTACAGTCGTAAACCGAATGACCCGATAAGTACACGCGCACAAACGTGTGAGCAAACGAGCGATAATACATGTCGGACGGGCGACCGGCGCGGGGCCGCGCGCGCCGCGGATGCGCCCGGCCACCGCGCCGGGTCACATTGTAATTAAATGGACAATTTATAATATTGGGAACAGAAGACTGAATAGTTACTTATATTATTGACAATTATCGCCATCTTCTGTAGCGTATTGAAATGCACCGTTGGACATGAGCCTCCTAAATGAAAAGAGGGTTCTACACGCTTGGTAATCATCTTGGAGATTTTTATCTGAAAGGGGGTGAACAGGCAAGCGGGTCACCTGGTAGTAAGTGATCACCGCGGCCCGTAGACACCTGCAGCACCCGAGGGACCGCAGGTGCGTTGCCGGCCTTTAAGAAAAGTGTAAGCTCGTCTCTTGAAGGTCCCCAAGCCGTATCCGCTTGGAAAAACCGCCGCTGGGAGCTCATTGCACAGGATGGTGTGTGGAAAGAAATTGCACGAGAAACGTACAGTGGTAGACCGCCAACTATCCAAGTGATGACAGGATTGTGGTAGATATTTATTTATTGGCAAGATAACGCTATTGCCCAATACCCTGGTGCATGCCCGCGCGGGTTCTGACGAAAATGATAGAATGGCGCTATTTGTACATGTATTTTATGACACCCATTAAAGTAATTAATCTTATGCACTTCTATTACCGGCAGCAATTTGAAAGGCAAAATTAAATAAATTAAATAATAAATAAAAAACAATACTGTTTCAGTGACGTTTTCTTATCCACAACAGGTAGGTAAGTACACGCCCTTCATACGCCATAGCCGTGACACGACCGGTGCGGTCTACTTCAACACCCGTGTGTTCACGCGTCCTCAACCGACGACGCGGCTGTTGAGTGACGACAGTCTGGATCACCATGATGATGTCTGATAGTGATCTAGCGTGTATACAACGTCCCGACATCCACTGGTGGAGGGAGGCAGTAGCAGGCCCCGTCAGACATGAGACCGCTCTGGTCGAAGGATCTGCTCCTCTCCGATACTGTGACTTCTGACACATGACGACCACTGGCGACATCCCGACCTGATCATCGAGGTCTTCATCAACTTCACCGTTGGTCATCACTTCGCAAAACAACCTACGTTTATTATCTTTTATTATGTAAAGTTTCTGTAATCAATATTAAGCTATATGTTCATATTTTCCATACTAACGCTTATTACAAATAAAGTGAAAATGGTCGACCACTCGCACGAAATTAACTAGCAAGCAGTCAGTAGACTGTAGTTATAAAGCCGTGCGCCCGGCGTCACAACCCCGTCAGGGGTGCTTTAATAGAGTTTCCGTGGACAAACATAGCGACCAACAATGGTTGAGTATTAAAATAAACAAGGTCGCCTCGCCATGTGGCGCGTCTGGCCGAGCGAACACCAGCGCCGGCTAATGTATTCAGGGGCGGCGCCCCGGGCCCGCCGCGGCGGACCGCACCGCCATCTGCCGCTCGGGCCGCGGTCGGCACTTGGCGGAGTTGTAAGGCGGGTGACAGTGCTCGGAGACGATCACTCAGCTTAACTAACTGTTTACACTATTTTAATAAACGTTCAAGTCGTTGTTGCACATCGTGCAACGTCTTTCCTAATCTCTTCGATAATTCCTATTTGTTCCTAAATTTGCAGTGATACTGTCAATTTTATATTTTGTGTCTGTCAATTTCACCATATCTGTGACACTATAGACCACTGTTCCTTTACCAGCGCATTTTATTTATAGTTTTCCACCGATCCGTAACAGTCGCATTTCCGATCATGTAATTAGATACTGAATTTCAACAAAATCCATTCAGACATTTGCACAAACATCCACAAATATGATCTGTCACATTTATATACAAGTATAATAAATATATTACACTGACACGCTCTCCGGGGTCACCACGTCGCAAGACCGAAATATTAAGACTAATTTTCAAAATTGGGATTTTTTTTAGTTAAGTGAATTTTTCTATACATTTTGTAATGGTGCAAACAATTTTCGAAATAAAAACTAGAATTAAGGTACAGAATAGACTATTAAAATGTTAGTATAGGTAGGCAACCGCATTACTTTTTCTTATCCTCAGATAACTTAGTATATATTCTAGATCTCATAACTTTTATTGGCCAACTTTTTTGGAGTAAGAACTTGACTTATTTTTCATATTTGTGTTTTTAGGGAAACTCATTTACCTATTTTTACTGCAATAAGTTGGATAGTTATATTATTTTCTCACAAGATGTAATGGTCTTTCCAATCAAAGTGTTTGTCAAAATGAAAGAGTAGTTCTTTTATAGGATATCGATTTGTATTTTTCAGTAGCTTTTGCCCATGGCTCCGCCCGCGTGAATGTCGGTGTTCCGCTACTTAGGAAATCCCGACACAATCATAAAAAGCCTTAACCTTAACCACTTTTACTTGAGCTGTCGTACCGTAACGGCGGATACTAAAACAGGGATCAAGCTATATCTTCAATTCTACTGGACCGATTTAGATGTAATATGCCGCAGTATTTAACTTGGTATTACTTTTAAGCCTATAAAGACTATAAATTACCTTTAAGTCTATAAATTTTAACCAAAATCTACCTGCTGATTTTTGCGAGAAACCCAAACAAACAACCAAACATCGACGATTTGGTTTCAGAAGCCTTTAATTAGTCAATTTAAGTAGTTTACTTTTTAAATATCTTTCATTTACAAAATTTAACATGTAACAATTATATAATAATACTAGGTGACCTGGCAAACGTTGTTCTGCCATATTTTTTTTTTTTTGGATAGGGACACCCTGACCACCTAGCGGTATGAAATATAAATAAATAAATAAATATTCATGGACATTTCACACAACGTCCTCTGGCCCCAAGCTAAGCTTAAA
>WUAW01013509.1:36638-58387 GCA_017165845.1 Thaumetopoea pityocampa | reverse complement strand
TTTGGCACTTTTTTGCAACTTAAAACAAAATTTAATGTTAACGCGTTGTTCGAAATCCATGATGCGCGACAAATGCAGTAAGTATGACCTCACTCTTCTAGCTCTGGAAGCTGATAGACAAGTCACAACTTGTTCAAATTTGGTACAGACTATCTCAATGAATCAGACTATTGAATGTGTTACTTCAAAGGGATGTAGCGTCAGCAGTTCCTGGTATAAAAAATAATTCACCGTATTTTTTGATCACACCTCGTATACCCAAATACGTAGATGAAACAAAAAATAATCAATTAATCAATCGTAACGTAATGACCAACTAATCCTAACTGATATTATAAATACAAATGTGAGTTTGTTTGTTTATTAACTACTCAACCAATCATCATGAAATTTTGTACACACATTCTTAGGAGTATAGAGGGGTACATAATTTTCAACGGTCTCTGACATATATTTAAGGATCGCGTCGATGCGAGCGAAGCAGGCGGTGAAAGCTAGTAAATACTAAATTAATCGTGTGCCCTATGTATATACATAATAGCATCGACAGTTGGAAACGGGGATTTATTACAAGTGAGTAAAATAGCTTCGGATCTAAAACATTATAATGGCCGTGACTATTTTATAAAGTCTGAACATGTCTACGAAAACATTAAAAACATTGTTGATTATTTAAATGATTCTAACGTCACGGCTTTATGAGGCGCGTTGTAGTCGTCTAACAATAAAAAGAACTCTTTCGAATTCTCTGTCCGTAGGGGGTAACGACCTATCCGTAACGCATTGCCGAGCTGAATTATGAAGACACCGAACACGGGTCTTAATACGTATTTGGACATCGTTAGTGACAATGACGCTGGATAAAATATGCACAAGTTTTAATCCTATTATGTTAACGTTCTGAAAGAGAGTTTATCGATTTTGGGGCCATGCGTCGAAATATGGTCAGATTGTCACGTTGCTTTATAATATTTGGTATTGGTGACAAAAATTAATGAACTTGATACTGTAGTAAATCGGATCTTGATATTAGCATTACAGAGTTTCTAGAATAAGCTTTCAATAGGTATTACTAAAATATTTTACTTGAAACTCATCGACATATTGAATCAATGTCTAGAATTTTCTAGACGTTATACAATTGATCAATTTTGATATTATCTTCGTCAATCCGTGGAAGTCATTTGCAAAGGATTTGATATAATTTTTACATGTGGCAGACATTTTGGTGATCGCAGTAGATTTTGATTGAATAACAAGATAACGCTGCTGTAAGTACTAGCAACTCTAGCAACATAAATATTCAGCATATTTTTTTAGGTTTAAATTTGTAATAACCGCTGCTGCAGTTTTAATTTTGAATTATTTACACTATTTTTGATATAAAACATATCTCAGTAATATTACCAGAAGAATTACCTCTGTATCAATTAAATCATTATTAATTCTATTCCAATGCAATTTATAAATAGGTAATGATCAAAATATAAGCAAGTTTAAAAACATATAATTATATTGAAAAACTTTATTATGACCTTCTATTATTTATGAGTGAGTTTATGAGTTCATTGACTGCCTGCTCAGCCTTAAAACTTTTTTTCTAATATATGGCATTGTCAACTCAATATACAAGAAAGTATCAGTTTTTTTTAATTTAACCGGAGTGGCGAGCGCTACTGTATTATGCAATATATGGAAAAAATGTTATGTATGCTTACAAGCTTAGCTTAGCAAGCTGTGCTGTCTTCTTTATGTACAGTGAACCGTCAGAAATAGTCTTTATAAATATTATAATAGACATAGGCTTAAACGATATTAGGAAACAATGGGGCTGATGTGACCCAAAGGATTAAATGCCCCTGTAATAAGAATAATAATAAATAAAAAAAGCTTAGCAAGCGTTTGACCCATAACCCTGGTTCTCTTGCAGTCACTGTTATATATCTAACCATTTTAATAAATCAAATCAGTCATTATTAACTCGTCTCTTGCTGGAACCTCGCACTCTCATAAGGCATAAACTTACATGTATAGGCGCACCGTCTCTTGTGGTGTATCTAGCTGTATGCGGTGGCCTAGATATGAAAGAATACATGGAACGTCGGGTGTTCTTTTAGCCTCGCGACGTTAAGGGAGAAAAATTATGATTGGGCGTAAGGTATGAACTGCACCTGTAACAGGTACCTGAGGTGTAGTGTAATAGGAAGTATTAAGAGCAACGTGAAATTACGATTGAATTTTGGGTACTAAATGAAACACTTAGTTGATGACTGTATCACCACACAGAATTAGACGGTCATAATAATGGATTATTGCAAAGATGGCATCAGAATGTTAGGACCGATCATTTTATTGATTTTCTTTGATAACTGGTGATTTGCTATAATGCCTACCTTAAGGGAACGTGTGAGATGATAAGACCTTTTTCACATATGAAGTGTTTTGTGCAAGTGCAAGGTTATTGTCATAATTATTTCTGTTATCATCAAAAATAAAATAAAAAACTTTCATTACTTTATGTTCAAACTAAAAAAATGATGAAAAATATCAGTGTCCGTAGATAATCTTGAAAGCATGAAATAAGCGGAAAAGCTTACTAGTTTTGTACTAGATGGCATTGTAAATTCATTATATAAGAAAGTGATAGGAGTTTTGGCTGCAACCTGCCAACTTGAAGTTTTATTTAATTTTGTATTATATTAGTTTATTGTGATGTTTGATATGTAGATATTGCGAGTTTTTGTGTATCAATCGTAAAATCTTGAACATTATTGAAACACTGCAATAAAACTTTGACTAACATAGTAAAGTGACCGTGTTTTTTCAACGCGGTGGGCCTACGTATATTTTTGCCCAGTCAATGTGTTGATGTGGTAATCTTCGGTTAAGCATCAAAACTCCCGGCATTTTATTGTTAAATTAACGAAGTTTAATACACCCAAGACTTGGCAGTATGGCTTTGTTCCTTCGCCAGTCCATCTATGGATGAAACAAACTTAGTAGTAGTCTACTGAACCTTCATATATGATTACAACATGAGTGTCGTATCGTATTTGGGAAAAATGAATGGATTTTAATCTTATAACGAGCCGTGCTATGATTTCTCTATTTTGCTTTTACTTGTTAGTTCAAAATTAGAATAAAGTTACTGATATTCTTATTTATATGTGAAATATGGTTTTCACGGTGATATTAAACCGTGCGCCTTTCGACAATTCCAATCACTGTGAAAATCTTATTAATCGCGTAAACTTTTATAATAGATTCATTAAAAAATAAGTCTTGAAGAAAATATGTGAGAAAAAAGAAAAATGGCAGATTTATTTTTAAACATCTTAGAAAGAAAATAGGAATACTTGCAAATACGATACCAGTCCCGTATATAACGGGACTTGTGGCAACCCTAAGTATCAGTTTTGTAACGTGCACAATCCATTAGCAAAGGTGAATGCTTTTCATAATAATAAACGGGGCAAAGAAGTGGCCCGCTCACGATTCACCCACAGGGACAATTTTGTAATAAGGGCTGTTCGTACCTGGCGCGGGCCGGCCGACGCTTATTACTCAGTTTAATTTATTTGTCGATTCTCTGTTGTCTGAGACCTATTACGTTCAGTCCTGAATCTACTATTTGTTTTTATTTGGATGTGGCATTTTTATTTGCTAGTGGTAAAATTTTACTACAGTATTTTACAACAATGGTGTGTTAACAGTTCTTTGTCATTTTTCTTTTTATCCATTCCAGTATTGCCCATTTATCATCAGCCCCTAAAAGTCCACTATTGGACCTGGGTCTCCTCCTTAAAAAGTAGGGATTTGCTGTAATTTCTACGCTTGACAGGCGTCTTGAAGGTCGCAGTAGATTTTGATTGAATAATAGGTAAACGTTGTTGCCCATTATCCTGATGTATCCCTTAGCTGATTCTCATATTCCTAGCATTGATGGAAAGATATTGACGTTAATATAATACCGGCGCCGCAGAGCAAAGTATATATTTATACTTCTAAGTATATATTTGTTATCCCATGCCTAGGTATAAAGTCAAGTTCTGCTATTTTTAAGGGGTTAGGGTCGTGAATGGATTCAGATAACTGCATTATTTATTTATTCAATTGGAATACGATAACTTATTAATTAATTAATTATAGCATCATATATGCTTGTGGCGCGGGTATAGTAATAGTATCACTCCATCTCCATATATGCTTGTGGCGCGGGTATAGTAATAGTATCACTCCATCTCCTCCCGTGGATGCTATGAGAACCAACCAAGGGATGTATCAGAATAATGGACAGCAGCGTTGTCTTGTTATTTAATCAAATCTACTGCGATCTCCAAAATGCCCGCGGAGATTATGGCAAATCAATGCCTATCATAGGAAAACTACATGTCGCCACTTCGATGCAATAACATCGTAACTATTTTTTTTCGTATATTGGTATATACGTAACTAAAAAAAATTAATACGATATGTAATAATTTTCTTTTACATCCTTAAAGTAGATGAAAATAGTGCTCCTAAAAACAGATAGAGATGGTTTTCTTGCACTTCGTATGAATTTTTAACTTTTATTTTCATCTCCCTAAAAACAGACAATGTGTTGGAGAGAGAGTATGGAGGTTATTGTATTGAGGTGTTACATGTTATTGTATGGAGGTGTCGATATGTCTAGGTGTGGAATTCAACGGGCTGATGATGATGGTGTTCACTGATGATGAATTTCATCATCATCACCAGACTCTTCAAGTGGGCTTCAAGCAGTGGCTTAACGGGCCTCCCGTCAAATGAGTATTCGCCTTTATATCTACGCTAGACAAACATTTTGGAGACCGGAGTAAATGTTAAATCTCTACTGTACAACAGTAGAGATTTAACATTTACTTACTGTGAGCCGGTGACACAGAGCCCCACTAAGCTCCGCCACTAATATTATTACCGCATCCACCTCTATCGCGTTCTCTGTTCGTATAGTTCCGTGCTTTTATATATTATGCCCGTGTAACCTTGATACTTGTGTTGTGATATCGTCGATGCGGTTTAACTAGTTTAATAAAATGAGCGGTTAATTTCTTCCCGTTCAGTTACCTTTAGGGTCCCATAACTGTTCAGGGAATCTAAATGGCGTTACGTCAAGCAATAGTTAAAGTGATTGAATTGCTTATTTATAAGCGCTGTATGTTTACTTAGTTTATATTCGTATATTTATTGGTAGCTACCGAAAATTAGTTTACTTTGACGACTAATTGTCATGATGTCAGTGACCGTGCCAATGAGTTACGGGTTCTAGTCTTGGTAGGGGCAAACTTTGTGTCATCATCATCATTTCAGCCCGAAGTTGCCCACTGCTGAACATAGGCCTCTTCAATCGATTTCCAGCGCGGCCGGTTGCTCGATACAAGTCCTACAAAATTTGTAGGTATCTATCTATATTATTATAAAATTGTTAAATGTTAAATTTTCAAAAATTAAAGATATTCAAAAACAAACTACTCACATCGCCTAAACAAGGGCTTCTGAAGTCTAATCCGTCGATGTTTGTTTGTTTGTTCGGGATTCACGCAAAAACCAACAGGTAGATTTTGATTAAACTATTACAGTCTTAAAGGTACTATTCTGGCTTAATTAATGCGGCATATTTCATCAAAATCGGTCCAGTAAAATTGAAGATACAGCTTTATCCCTGTTTTAGTAGTCGCCGCTTAGGTACGAGAGGTCAAGTAAAAGTGGTTATTTTTTTTATAAAAATCTATGATTGTGTCGGGGTTTCTCGTGTAGCGGAAAACCGACATTTATGTGGGCGGAGCCACGGGCAAAAGCTAGTATTTTATACGAGTATAGTTTAAAAGGAAGTATAGTTCAAAACAGACTATCACGTCGTTACAAGTCCTACAAAATGGGTCTGTATATTTTATAAAAGTGTGTTTATATTAGATTCTTGGAGTATTTGGACAATAACGTAACATCGCAGCGCTTGATATAAGGCTTGTCGTATCGAGTGACGAGTGGGATGGATTGCCTCGCGCAGAAAGCTTTTAATAAAATATTATTACCCTCGTACGTAGCATGAGGAAACCTAATTTGAGGTTTTTACGTATCTATGGGAGGCGGAATCGTGAAATTTATTTTGGTCGCAATCTTCGAACAGCGAAGGCAGCGCCGGCAAACGCAAGGAAAATGCTCGTGAACAGTGAACGTATAACAGATATTTTATTTGCGCTCTCTAAATTTTTTCATCAGATCGATATTAATGTGCTTTTGTTAAATATTTTTTTTATTATTTCGTATACTTTCGGTGAGTAGATTCTGATTAATGATAGCGTCATATTATCTCTTCCCTTGAAACACCGTGAAGGGACAGCTGAGTGGAACATTGGTGTAATGAATTGGTGTAATGTATTCATCGATTCAGACATAGATTTATTGTATTCTCCACGATGTCTGCCTTTAGTAACGCTATCATTGTGCTGACAATACATAACCAAGTGAATTCGCTTAAATTCCAGACATCACACATTATTTATATTATTGTTCACAATTTTGTTAAATTCTAATCGTGATCTATAAATCTTTTGATCAATTCAAATGCATGCCTTGCGCACGACCTAAATCGCTATCTGATTACGTAATAAGTACAGCACTAAATATTTACAGAGCCTTGAGCGCCGTTGTAGATATATGAAGTACTTAAATTATTTTAAATTATCGTTGCCTGTTTAAAAATTAAATAAACTTCGCCTTTTCGTGCTATTACGGTATTAATTTTGAAATAAAACACTCGCATCAATTTAATAAATCCCTTAACAATGAATGACCTCCAATATGAAATTACATATCACGTCCAGCTAGTATATTCTGGCAGGTCTAGAAACATGAAATTTTGCATAGAAATATCTTATATAATATTACCTATATTAGATAAGAAAAGTTTTTGGTGATTCTTCCTTTAAGGCGATTAAATAGTACATTATTTAAGAAACAAACAAAATGTACGTTTTGTTAGAGAAAATCCTTAAAATTTGTTTATCACGAATAATTTTTCAGCCATCATCGCAACCCATCTATTGGCCCATTCCAGGACGCGGCTCTCAGAATGAGATTAGGCTGCCACGGCAGTCTAATGCGCGTTAGCATATTTTATGAAAAATTCACTATTTGCTTTTATATACTTATGAAACTAACTTAAGGCTCCATTGTGCTTACAGTCGCCTCATAATGTATCCAAAGTTGTAACACGGGGAATTTAAATGGGATTTTTAAGTTACTGTTTTGTCACGCGGTTTGAGAAGCGCTCGGCGACTGCTAAATAACTCCGAGCGCCGACGTTGTACTTACGGTCAAAGTTTGCGTTACTCGCCAGCGCAAGCGTAAACTCTAAACTCATAATACTCGTCTATTTATACGGTAAGTGTCTCACGTAGTAGGCCCGTACCGCCGCACAGTGTCTGAATTTTAAATACGCATAGGTGTTACTGAAAATGTTTATGGAACAAAAGAGGTGGAAAAAATTGTAGGGACCACGTTCGCGACTTTTCTTTTTATTGTCGATTTATGCTAACTAACGTTCTTCGTTCATATACGAGTGAAAGAGTGAAGTATAGTTCAAACGTGTTAGACGTGTGCGTGGTTAAAATCTCGACAGTTGTTAGGTAGACAACTATGTTAACGTTCCATTTTTTTTTTAATTTTTTGGAGTTTATAAGATAAGCCCGTTCGCTAAGTCTAGTTTGCTAAGCCAATGATTATTTTTTATTCTATTTAAGACCTAGTATCTGAGATCCTTAAGCCAACTCATCATTTTAATATTACTTTCGTCACGATAAGAATAAAATGCTGATGTATCACATTTTATTGCTTCTAGGGAGTGTTGACGTTAATCTGAAGATTACTACATTAACACATTGACTAAGCAAGAATACCCGTAGGTGTATTGCCTTGAAAAACACTTATTGGTTACTTTGCTATGTTAGTCACAGTTTTATTCCAATGTTTCAATATTGTTCACGATTACGATGACGATTAATGCACAAACAGCACTAAATTTATATATTAAACATCACAGTAAACTATCATAAAACGTTAAAATAAAACTTCAAGTGAAGCTTCACTCGGGTTGTCGTTGTCAAGAACTCTGTACCGTTCCAAATTTGTATGTATCACAGATAATAAATATTTGTACTTATGTCGGTATAAAGTTCGAACACGATGATTTTACACTCGTACATGAAAGTTGAAGTAAAAATTAATCAGTGATTATATAATTACAAGTTAGTTAAGTTAGATAAAATTAAAGAAATTGAAATAGTATTTTCGCAACCATATTTTTTTTAGATAATGCAAAGACCTGTCTTGCGCTCTATATAGATAATATCTTAATGAGACTAGATATTCGAGGACATAAAAAAACACAAAAGGACAACTTGTGTTACTTATTGAACTAATTAAAGACATATAATTATAAAAAAAAATTAAGAAATAGAATTATTTTTTCAAATTATATATCTTTAATTAGTTGAATAACTCAAACTAAATATAATCACTTTTTATAGAAAGTTAAATATTATAGTTCGGTTAAAGTAGGGCTCTTACGTGTTTATATAGAACTAGATAAAACCTGCGTCTTTGCTTTGTGATGGTGATGATAATTATTCATAGTCTACCACCATTATCGATATCGTATTTATCTTTCTGCCACTCTTGCACGCGAGATCAAGACTGTTTATAGGGCAACACTAGTACTAGTATTAGTACTTGTGTATATTTAGACGCCTTAAGTAGCGAGCAGATAGCATTTTACTGTTCAAATAGACAAATGAGCTTTAATACTCGTTTGAGTCTCATGTAGAAATTTCATATTCGCAAAGACAGTTCCTAAGCCGAAGTATGTGTAAACTCGAAGTTAAAACGATTGCCACAGTTTGACATGTACTCATTTCTTTAAAATGGCGTCATCTAGTGGTTCTATATAACATTAGCTCCTACATAGGACGACCGAAGATTGCAGTTACAAATTTCTCATAAAGATATATCAAACTTTTACTTAATTATTGACTGTAAATGAATGTAACGTGAAAATGAATTATTTTTTATAATAAAATTATTTTTAATATTAGTATATTTAATTACTAAAAAATCCCAACAGTAAAATGAATGCTACCGCCCAATATGTTTATACAGTAGTACAAAGGATGGCGTATATTAATATTTTTGTTTTTCTCTAGAATCATGCGGAGCTGACGACTTCAAATGCAATAATGGCAGATGTATCGAGGGTTACCGGCGATGTGACCGCGTATACGATTGTCCGGACCGAGAAGATGAAACCAACTGTCGTATGTTACATTATCAATTTATTTTTATATTACTTACTACCTGAATCTCACAACTGCAATAACTTTGTGTATCTATCTACCTCCAACTTGACAAATTCCAAAACAATCAGTTTAGCGGTTGATCGTATCGACCCTGCTTTTTTGACCATTTGGTCCCAGATTCGGACAAACTTTTTTATAAAAGAAACACGAATGTTTGAACCCGAGTCATAGATAATGTTCCGTGGATCTACAACCGGCTAATAATAGTACATACATACATACAATGACGCCTTTTTCCCTGATTCTCCGACGGAGAATCGAACTCTGGTATTCCGTGTGATCGGCTGGGATACTAACCACTATAATACTGAAGAATTGGGGTAGGCAGAGATCACTCCTTTCTACTTGCTATAATCAGCAGTGGCTATCCGTGGTCCACTTTTCGCCCCCGCGAGAAACGAGACATATGGGATGGTGAACCACGACGTCGCCATTTTATAAGGTTCAAAAGTGATTAAAGTTCCTCATTGTGTTCCCTCGGAAAAAGGATGAAGTAGGAAAGGTGTCTTGAGCAAGGAATATGGAATTTGGTAAAGGACTAGGATATAGGATATTACTATCTCGGAAGGAGTAAGAAAAGACAGTAGTAGCTCGGGAGGCCGGGGTCGCTTACCCGTATACTTAAGTCTATTTGCCGGACAGGCTAAAAGACTAAGTACTCCCTGACCATACAATAAAAATTAACATTCTTTATTATACTATGTATGGTATAAGTACTTGGTGGTCTAGTGGAGATACACGGCTTATGATCAAAAGGTCGTAGGTTCGATCCGGGTCCCGTACCACTACGTTACTTCTAATTCATGTACCGTCTATATTGTAGACACTAATGTATTTAATACAAGCTCGCATGGGTGTATGAAGTCTACCAACCAGCAATAGGCCGGCGTGGTGGCCTAATCCCCCTCCTGATCAGGGGAGGTCCATGCCCCTGTATTCGGGACGAATATGGACTGGAGATTATGATGAATAATATTTCTTACACGGTATATCCAGTCATCCAGTCCTAAGACTACAAGTAGATCAATATGTGTATACAAGTTTAGACTTACTATATATTGATGCTAGACCAGAGGTCCTCAAACTTTTCTATCTTATAGACCACTTGAATGTTTTTCACTTTTGGGCAGACCCCCAAAGTGTAGTTAATTTGAAATTTTTGTAAATTTATTAACTTCAGATGTGTTTTCGACAGTCGCCGTAGACCCCTTGGACCTCATCGTCGATCCCTGGTAGTCTATATAGACCACTTTGGGTATAAATTTACTAGAGCATAATATAGAGATGTCCGAATATGAATAATTTCATTCGATTTATTAGTAACTCTCACTATATACTGATTTCGCTATTAGAATGCACCATGTAACTGGTGGTAAGCGCAGACTATTAAGAATAGCGCATGTGATTACGATTAAATAACCATTATAAACATAGCAGCGCTTAGAACATATACCTATTCGGTAGTAGATTATAATTAACGTGGTTTGTAAAACACCGCGAAAGAATACACGAGTGACTCCCGTGGTCAGGTAGACCGGTTACATAAGGACGCGTGCAGTGTTTAGTGGATGCAAACCGCACATAAGCATTATACTATACCCTTGACACAGCGACATCATTGACGTTAGACATTTTCTGCACGGTAATGAAACGTGGTTTGTAAAACACCGCGGAAGAATACACGAGTGACTCCCGTGGTCAGGTAGACCGGTTACAGACGGACGCGTGCAGTGTTTAATGGGTGCAAACCGTACATAACCATTATGCATACTATGCCCTTGACACAGCGACATAATTGACTTTAGACGTTTTCTGCACGATAATGAAACGTGGTTTGTAGAAGTGATGTAATGATTAAATAAAGTTATGTTTACAGCTTGTACTCCTAACGAGTTCCGTTGCGTCAGCGATGGATCGTGCATCGAAGCCCGCAAGCAGTGTGACAATGAACCTCAGTGTGCGGACGGCTCTGATGAAGTAGGCTGTGGTAACTACATACATATTTTCATTACAATATTCTCCATCAGATGTTTTAGGACATAGTTCATTAATGTAAGACTACGGGAACCGCGAGATCAATGATAATCAAGCCATACCCAATTATCTTCAGACTGTCTTTCAATGTCTGTTAAATATTTAATACAGGCGTCGTAATTTTTAAAACACATTTAGGTATCTAAATACAATATAAAAACTCCACTCTTAACAATCAGAGCTATTTCTGGTACTATCCATGAAACTTCCGAGCAAATCATTAGTGGGTGTTTTAATAAAAAAAAAAAAAAATAGTTGAATTCAAACAAGAAAATTATTTGACTTTGATATAATATATGTACAATAATATCTGGAAGTATTGATAATGTTATTACGTAGATGTAAATATATAATATATATAATCCCAAAACGTCTCCTTCAAATCACCTGAATAGCTTATGAAACTATTTCTGCTCATGTCTTTCCTTATGGATAATTTTGAACGGTAAGTGTCCCACTTGATATCATGGACTGGGCAGCATATCTGCAGTGAAAGAGGCAAGTTTCGTTGCTGGGATGGCACTTGTATTTCTGTACTTCTGCGGTGTGATGGTTTCAAGGACTGCCGTGGTGATGGAAATGATGAGATCGGATGTCGTATGTATCTGCTTGATTGCAATTAACTCGACTATGGTTTTGTTTAGATTTCTATAAAGGGTTAACGTTGGCAAATTCATCACTCTGGTAGTAGGTTAATGCAGTTTAAAGAAAAATCAAATTTCACAGATAAAAACTTTTCTACAACGAACTAAATGCTTTAAAAATATCTTGAATCTACATTTCTACTTAAGCACATGTGCTATGTCATAACTCAGTTTTTATCATTGTAATATGTAATCCTTACCTATAAGTTTTAATAAACGATACTGAGATTTACAAATAAAACTAAACAAAACCATAGTACTAAGGTGCTTTTACTAATATGATATTGAAAACAAAGGATGTACTTTTAAAAAGCATGCAGTTCTGAGCAATGGCAATGCGATCATGGGAATTGTATCAAGCGCAACCAACGCTGCGACGGTCGGGTCGATTGTCCCACGGATAGGTCGGATGAAAGGAATTGCATCGGTAAGACAGGCGACTCCAAACATTGGAACATCTCGCACAATATTTCCAGTAAGAAACACATATTATGTATTTACATTTATTTACATAAATAGATATTTATTTGTTAAAATACTTTTGAAAAATAATGCTTTAATTCTTAATTAAATGGATCACATTTGAGTCTCTGTACATGGTTACTATTCCAAATTTCACGACACGAATTCACGTGACCCAATTAACATTTGTGTTATATTAAAATGATTTTCCAGGACATAGTTACTTTAGATGCAAATCTGGAAAGAGAATTCCTCAGCGTTTAAGATGTAATCGTCATTACGACTGTCCGTCAGGAGATTTTTCCGATGAAAAGAATTGTCGTAAGTTCATTAATGTAAAAGGTTCTTCTGCTACCTCATCTTCTAGTTCATTTAATTTGTTTCTAATTTCAATCTGATTTGTTCTTTTTAGTATTTATCTACGTTTTTCCTTATACCTATACGGTGATTGATTTTATTTGGCACTATTTAAAATTATTCGTTTTCTTTCTTTATTTCCTTTGATTTCGTCACAGTTATTTTTAACCTTTCATTTCAATGTTGCTCCTAATTTTTCATTTCTGTAATGACCGGAATATATGAATACATTCATTTCTTTTACTGGACAGCGTGTGGTGACAACGACTTCAGATGCGATAATGGGTTCTGCATAACTAAGTTCAAACGTTGTGACAGAACGAATGATTGTCAAGACGGTTCTGATGAACGCCATTGCACTTATGGTTTGATTTTTTTCCAAATTTTTTTAAACAGTGTATTTGTTACTTTTAAAATTATAACTTACACATGTTGGCGGCTATATTGTGCGTCCTTTTTGCATGACTATTATTTACATTAATCTATTTCAACGCTTAGTTTGCACTTCATTAAAGCAACACACGTCATTGCAATATTGTAATACTGTTTTAAAAAGTTAATAAAATCCAATTGTATGCGCAGTAATAAGTATTCATTATAAATGTTTCAGTATTCACAAGTTCAGAAATTGACTTATGCGTAAAAAGCGCATATCTGATTGGATAATCAAACTTAAACTAATAATTTCGGAATATTTTGATAATATCATTATTAATCTTAATGTTCTGAAAAAGCTCCGACTGCAATTAAGAGCACTGGCAAGGGATTATGTAATAGAATGATAACAAATCGCAGAATGATATATAAGAGACTAAGTTACAGGCTAAGTTTTGTAGCTATAATTCTGCAACAATGCATGCCTATGTGTTCGCCCAAGATTAACACTGTCGTTTCACATATGGTGCATATGCATTTTACAAAAGTTTTTTATCATAATTAAACTCTGTCATAATGGTTTCATACATCATTTTACCAAATATAGTCCCTTACCTGTGTAGTTTTTTACGGTTGTGGTGCATTATACAGGCAAAGTTTGCATGGCTTTTGAGTGCACGAATGGAATGTGCGTGCAAGCCGAATCGAGATGCAATGGAACGAAGGAATGCGATGATGGATCTGATGAAGCCAATTGCCCCTGTAAAAGGGGCCAATATCAATGTCGAGACGGTTCTTGTATAAATATAGCCTATCTTTGTAACGGTCGCGACGATTGCAGCGAAGGAGAAGACGAGTATAACTGTCGTAAGTAAAGCTTCAATAAATCTAGAGTTACGAGTGCAAGTTGATACGTCTTAATTCGACAATCATCAATCATAATTAATCCACTTTATTTTGCTACTTGGTATTGTATAATATTTTTTAACTATTGTCTATATGGGATATAAAATCGCATCAAAATGTCTTAAAACATAAATAAAGTAATGATTCAATCTTTTAAAATATTAAGCTAATTAATTAATTTGATCTATCTTATTATATCTTTCGACTGTTACATTATTTAGCTTGAACTAGCAATTTAGTGCATTCTATAATTTAGAAACGACATCAAATGTGGATGAATTATGAATGATAGAAGTTGATAGACCATTTATTTCTCACGAAGCATTGTTTCCGTGCAATGTCTAGGGACATGTGGAATTCGGTATTGGCAGTGCGACAACGGTGATTGTGTAAGTTTGCAGAGACGATGTGATGGTCACTACGATTGTTGGGACTATTCTGACGAAAAACATTGTGAACCGAGATATTTGATAAAAGGTTCCTTTTTTATGATTGTGCATGTTTTTGTTAGTTGCACGATAGTAGTTGCATGTGCGAAGCATGTCTTAATCTTACGCCTATACCTGTTCAATTATTACGCCTATATTATACCACAATTTAATATAGTTCTTTGTACATTTTAGTATAGTCAAATTTTTGCTATCTTCAATCTCATTTTTTTTCTCGGAAAACATTCCCCTTAGATAGAAATCGTAAATTTGTACAAAATGTCTCGTAATGATGACTATAAGTAGTTATTTGAAACTGTGCTAATGTCTGGGGGATTTAACATCATAAAGATTATTATTCTTTGCATTATTATTTTTAGGTTATTCGTGTCCATTCGATCAATTTACTTGCGACGGCGGATCTGTACCTTGTGGCATTAGATGTGATGGTTTTAATCAATGTGAGAACGGCGAAGACGAAGAGGATTGTGATATAGAGGATAATGCAGGTACTTATATTGATACATGGAATAATAAATGTTTTACAATAGTAACGATCGCTCTTAATGTGTTTCCTCAATATCGTACTGCAATAAGTATTATGAAATTTGTGTTGCATGTTTTGTTCATAGTTACAATGATTTTTGATAATGCATTCGAATAATGCATTTGCTATTCACTTTGTATAGTTCTGAGATTATATCATATTATTGAGTGCAAACATTGAATTATATTCAAGATACACAGCTATTAACGAGTTAAGACAAAATTATAAAATAATCAAAATTTTCTACCGCTTCTATAGAAACCAATTATATGCTACTCTTTGATGAGATCTAGCTTGCATATTGAATATATTTATGACCAAATATTAAGTGTATCTTGGATTATATAAGTCATGAGTTTAGTGTAAATATTTTGAAGACGTAAAGCCTGCGCCTAACTCGTTGCCTACACCTCTTGGGTGTGTGAGCAACGGAACGGGAAGTAAGGTAAGGGGCGCGTTCAGTCGTAATGTTAATCCCCCCTTCGCCTGTCTTTTTACTCGTATGCCCTTATGCGCATAAGTAGCAAACTTTACTCTATCGCTTCTATTATTTCATTTTAGTTTTGTTATTTACAAAAGCTCGAGCTTTGTATTCAATAATTTACGACTAAGAGGATAAGATTCTGCATGAATTGTTTATCTTATTTTCTTAGTCTGTTTACAAATAAAAAAAGATACGTATGCATATTTGGCATTTCTGATTTTGCTTCTGCGAATACAACAGGAATATTAAATTTCTGTAATGCGCCTTCTAACTGTGAATGCGAAAACGAATAGTCTTGATGTGCGTTTATGAACGATTTCTTTTTGTTATTAATGATGTTTCTTTTTAAAGATTGCAGCCATAGGTGCAACGATAGCACGTGTATACCGCCCAATAAGATATGTGATCGTCATATGGACTGCCCTGACGGTTCCGATGAGTTCCACTGCAACTTTTGCGATGGACCTAATGACTTCAGGTAAGTAACATAATTAATCATAAGCGCCTTTATTAGCTGTAAGACTTTTTTAAGCAATTAAGCGAATTGTCATTTTGTCTTGTAAGCGAAATTGCAAATGCGAGTTATCTGTACAGAAAATTTGGTGTTTTGTCTTTGTATCTTTGACTATGAAATAGGTTATGGTTTTTTTCTTTTGTTTTAGATGTAATTCTGGTGAATGTTTGTCTATCGATCAGCGTTGCAATGGTGGCCTCGAAGAGTGTGCGGATGGCAGTGACGAGATTGACTGTAACACCACAATGATATCTAGCAAAGGTTTGTGTAGAACATTCTAGTAAAACTTATGTAAACTAATTCTTCCCTTGGAAAATAACTTGACTACATCGCGTCGTACTGAATGCGACACGAAAAAGAATTCGAAGAAGCTAAAAAAATCATGTCTTCGGGGAGCTCATTTAAATGATCTTTTTGGAGAAAGTTGAGTTTTTACAGAACCACTCAAATAATAGCTTAGTTCCTGTCGAAGATATCAGTGAAAATATTATGTTATTTGCCCTTCACAAATTAATAAACACGTTTTTGAATATTTTTTTTGAAATTGAATGTAGCCTAACTTTTCCGTGGCCAATTTAAAAAAAAATCATAGATGATTTAGTATACAAAATGTCCAATAATAATCTAAAAAGAGTCTCATCAGTGAACAACGGGACAACAGTTTAATATAAACTAAAATCAAGGCATTTTTGGGGTGTGTGGAGCATTTTTTTGTATAAGAACACGTATCATACAACTCTAACGACAATTCGCCACCTTAGCTACACACTTTATTTTGATATGAACTTTTATGCCGTATACGAACGAACACCACGAAATCTTAACTAAAACCTATCATGAGTCTACCAAGTCTCAATTTAAGTGGTCGTAAGTCGTTAGCATACACTTTTATGATTTATATGAAAAATCTGTAGAGCGCACAAAGCGGTCACTCGAGGAACTAAATGATAGGTACAGTCTTCGACCACTTAAACAATCATGATAAGAAACACGTCTTTTATTTTACAGAACCGTGTAGTCAGTATGAATTTCAATGTGTATCAAACAAAGTCTGTATCAACAAAAGTTTCTATTGCGACGGTAACGAGGACTGCGAAGATGGTTCCGACGAGAGCAACTGTGGTAAGTATTATAAAAAAATAATAATATCGCGGACGCATTTCGCAAACAATTGGCTTTAAACTGAGTATAAACTCGCCGAGCGGCCGATTGTACAAATTGAACCGCTGATTAAACGAGTTGGAGTCATGAAACGTCCCGTTGAGGTGAATGATTACAGCCAATTTCTAAATTAAGATACATATCGCACTCCTAGATCAAAATTAATTTGTCTCAAAATATTTGATTTGAGAGATAAACGCATTTTCTATCTGACTGAATTTTAATGCCATCTAGGAAGCACTAGCAGAAATATAATTTCCAGTAGTTCTTTCTAGATGGCGACAAAAGTCAATTTTTGAATCGACATTTGTGCTCCACTATCTGCAAAAGAGATCAGAAATGACGTATCTACAAAGTCGAGAGTTAATTTGAAACAATATATAGGGATATGTATTATATTTCATTTATACGCGTCAATTAATTTGAATCTTTAAAGATTTTAGAGCTGCAGTAACCACTCACGAGAAGGTAGTGTATTTGCATATTTGCTACGAGTAGATACAACCAGAAAAAAATCTAGAGTTATATAATATTAATCAAAACCGTAATTTTGAATTGTAACAGTGGAACTTAACTACTTAAAATATATAGAAAATGATATAGGTTACTGATTGTTTAAAACCACAAATTTACTTGACCACATAACGTATGCACCCAAAAATAATAATATATATAGAGTATTTCTTGCTTCCCAGTTTTCAGTTTCCAACTCCGATCTTAAGAACCATGGTGCACGTCTGCTGGATGTTACAAAATTTTCTAAAATTATTAGTAAGCAGGACACTAACACGCTTTAGCACCGAAATGGGCACATAAGTACACATTCGATTTTTTTTAAATTCATGCACACCATTAGCACCTAGAGTATTCAGGTATGGAGACTAAGGAAGCCTTTGTATAATATCACAGATAAAAATTGATTTTTTTAAGAAGATTTATAAATTTGTTTTTATTTTGCATCAATGTCTATTCGTACGTGTCTTAGGCTGGATACTCTAGAACTGCACCGTTAAAACACCGCAGCTCGTTGGTATACTTTTAGATAGTTTAGGTGAACAATTAGCGAATAACCAAACAAAGATTTTGATAAATTGTAAGTAACAAATAAAATACCTAAAATGAATACATAGTCCTGAAAAGGATCGGGAAATCAAACACTTAAATCTATGTCCTAAATAATGTATCTTTGGCCTTTAAAAAACTGGCACGCATTGTGAGCAGAGATATTTTTGTCCTTGTTTTTTCTACGTAATATCAATATTTGTATCCCTTTGTGGGAGTGAGAAAGAGTTATCCAATAATCTCTATTGTTTTATTGTCTAGGACGCGAATTCAATAGGCAATATTTACAGCTAATGGTTTACCTATAGTTTATAGCAGACTCATTCACTGAATTTACGAGCAGGTATAGGTTAGCTTCAGCTTTTGATTTTAACAAATTATATGGAGCAAACTGCCTAGTGCTGCCGCGCATTAATGAACCATCTAATTTGACTAAAAGCGGCGAAAAAAAAAACCTAAAAAAGAACAAATGAACCTGATCTTTTTACATTGTGATGAATGGGGTTAGAGAATGACGTAATAATGGATGTTCAGCTTGGTACATGAGGACGTCCCGCTCTTCTGTAGCCACGACGTGCCACGAAACAGAGTTCACCTGCTACAATGGCCTGTGCATACCACATGGGAGGCGCTGCGACAATATTTACGACTGCTCCGATTTCTCAGATGAGCAGAACTGTTACCACACCGGTATCGAATACGTTCGGACTGCGACTACATCTGCGTGTAACGAATCTTTAACGAGTTTATAATATATATTCTAGTGCTTTATGGTTTTGTCATATTTATTGGTAGCCAGATGTAGAAAATATTTGAATAAAATAAATCATTATATTTTTAACGTGATTTCATACATGTTTCATGCATGTAAATTTACGTAGGTATTCATAGAATAACTCAAACTCGAATTATAATCTGTACTGATTGATGTTCATTAAGATACGTTCACAATTTGAAGTTATTAAATTTTCACCCTCGTCTAAAATTAGTCACGTTTAGCTTATTCTACGTGTTATTTTATTTATTTTTTATATAAACTAGATTTTCGACTATATTGAAACAGATAAATAAAATAAAATATATTTAAGTTTTATGCAATAACGATGGTCAGACTATAATTATTCTCTAAAAACTGCCTATTAAAAGCAATCGTAATATAAATTATCAAAATTTAATTGTGATTAGAATAACCCAAAGTCTAATAATATAACTGTCCAGTTCTACATGCAGATGTGGAAAAAGTCAAAACAGTATTCATGGAATGCGGTTTGCGAAAATCATTCGATTGTAGGTAATTTCCCGTGTTTCGACCTCCCTACCGCTGGTAGATAATTTGTGATCGCTTTATTGGTCAATCAACATATGTAGTGTTAGATTCATTATGTTAGAATCACCATCACTTATCGTTCATAATTATGTAAATTTACAAGCTTATATCGTCGAAAACATATTGTCTGGAGAAAATAAAATAGTACGAAGAAGAGTAAATATTATTTAATATTAAAGTTTACCTCGTTGAATATATTAATATATAATAATTATAATTTCGACGTGCATTACAGTTACATACTTCTTTAATATTGTACATAATACCTCTACTTAAATTTTCCGAGATTCTTATTAAATTCAACAGATGGCGTAATACGCAGTTATATTGAACACCTGTACGAGGCTTATACCGGTGGGCGACGATATGCACTTGTAGTTTTTCTTAAGGTGGTCTTCGGTGGTCGGAAGCTGACACTATAATATAAATGTATAGTGCAGCTACAAACGCTAAAATTTTTGTAGTATTTACTATTGCTGCGCGCGTCCTCCGAGGCGTGATATAACTCAGGAAACTCATCCACCTTTTGTGTTAGATCGATCTGAGATTAAGGCTAGGATATTCGAAGTCAACCTACATTTGATTCAACGGCAAACTATCGAATATTCGTTGTATGGATCCGATAAGAATATATGTTACAGTTTAAAAATATTCTTGTTCATTCTATGGTTTAAAACAAAATATTTACAATTTCATTCGATCAAAAAAATTATCACGTACACAGTGAAATAGAGGTCCGCAGATTCGCGATTCGCCTGTCAGATATCTCCGCCGCCGTGGAAACCATGCACGAGTGTGTTGCCCGCTCCGTGCATTTCTTAATCTAAATATTAGATCGAAATATACGTAATAATAATTACTGTTAATCCATGCTCGTACATCAACCTGTTAAATATATTATTGTATGTTCTTCTAGTGTTAATAGGCTGTAAATATTACAATTTTACTATAATTTTTATATATTAATATAGGTATTTAATAACATAAAAATAGGGAAAATTCATTTTAACTGTGAGTGTAGGTGTTCGCCGTTAAATACGAGTAGTTAATGCACTCGAACATCCTGGCCTCAAGTCACTTAGTGAACAAGCAACGGGCTGGTTGGTTTCCTTTGGCTCTTAATTGACCACCGCTGAGGACTTCAGCTGTGCATACAGACTATAATACTTTTGCATGTATTTTGATTTATTATAAACCAAATGCACGTTGACCCTTATGGAATGCACACCACCTAATTGTGTATACATGAAAAAACTATTTCTACAATTCTCACAGAACTTGTAAAATATATGTTTATTATAATATCAATTTGACACAAAAAGGGCTGGCATTCCTTGCAGTTATCATCTAATAGGAAAGAAAAACACAAAACCGGATATTAACGTTACCTGACGTTATGCTGATATCAATCATGTTTAGTTTTAAGTTCTTTATTTTAAGTCAGAAGAAAGAAAGAGCAAAGCGACACACATCTATCTATCTAAAATTAAAATCTAAAAAACAAACTACTCAGATCGAACAATTAAGGGCTTCTGAAACCAAATCCATCGATGTTTGTTTGTTTGTTCGGGCTTCACGAGAAAACCCCGGGGTAGATTTTAATTAAACTATTATAGGCTTAAAGGTACTATTCCGCTTAAATATTGCGGCATGTTTCATCATAATCGGTTTAGTAGAATTGAATATAGAGCTTGATCCCTATTTTAAGAGCCGCGGTTAAGGTACGAGAGGTCAAGTAAAAGTGGTTGATAGGCTTTTTATATAAATCTATAATTCTGTCGGGATTTCTCATGTAGCGGAAAACCGACATTCACGCGGGCGGAGCCGCGTGAAAAAGCTAGTAAAATCATTTGAAGTACCTCATATGCAGTCTTGATTCTAGCATTATCCCAATTTAAGTTAGTATACGCTTTTGTTGAAGTGGATCATTTGAAATTATCTCGTACCCTACAACTAGTAGACTAGCGACATTTAAACCCATTTTTTAAATTACCTTTCGAAACAAAGGGATTCGTTCTGAACTAGATGTTAAATTCTTTAATTAATTCTTACTCCCGCTCGTGGTAAACTGCTT
>WUAW01013509.1:4053-14809 GCA_017165845.1 Thaumetopoea pityocampa | reverse complement strand
CATTTAGAAAGAATGAGTGAGATTCGATTGACGAAACGAATATACCGGGCAAATGTGAGTGAAAGTGTCGGCAGAGGTCGCCCAGGAAAAATTTACCTTGATCGAATCAACAACTTGTTTCAAAAAGGTCAAGTTCGAAGCACACTTAATTGAGGAAACTGTATGAAAAGATGTATACGCATATGGATGAGGCGGGAGAGGTGTGTTAGTATCGAAATATGTGGCAAACTGTGGTCTCTGCCTACCATTATTGAATACCGGCGTGGGTGTATGTATGTATAGGTAACAATTTGGTTGTATCCTTTACTCCTAAGTTAGGTTTTTTACCTGAATTTCCGAAATCAGTGCCATTCCCGATTCTGGTACTACTTAATAATTAACAAAGAAATTAATAGTATAGATATCTATAAGTACAACTATAAATCTGCATGATATACCTACATAAGGTATATCATGAGTATTTATACCAAATATTTGGCAATAAAAGCAATAACGCTCAGTGAAATTATAAAAGCGTAGTCAAGAGTAGGCATGGCATTTATAGCCACTTTTATACAACTATAACGTTGTGAGGTTAACTTTTGTCACAATTATATTACGGCTGATAAATCACGACTAGTTATATTTCACATATATTGTGACGATTATTGGTATTGTGCCCGCATTTGTATCCGCTTGTTACGTGTTATTAAGTCGTTAAGAAACTACCTATGAGATGTTCACAAAAAAATGTTATTTCCAAACGGTATCAGTTAAAGTATAACACAGTGCCGCGATGACAAGTAGACTGCATGCAATGAAGTGAAATTGATTGCTCAAATTTAATTATTTACGTAATAAATAATTGCATGAAATCAAATGTAAATCAAAACTTAAAAGTACTAAGAATAAGGTTCAATTTCACTGGAACAGATTCTCTTTTCTAGTTAAAAGCGCGTATGAATAATGCTCGCTATATCTCTTTCGCACGAATAATTTTAACGTCGCACAATGGAACTTTTGTGATTTGCAGTTAACGCTATTTTTAAGTTTGTTCGTGAATTGTAATATTATAGAACTACTAGGCTCGCGTGATACAAGCATACATTTTAATTTATCACATTTCACCCGTTACATAACAGGTGACGCGTGAAATATCCCATTCCTAGAGAGGATAAAATTTGTTACTTATTTTTCTTTTGTTTGTCTCTTGTTACAGGTGTACAGTAGCGCACCCCGGAATCAGAGAGGTTTTGTCCATTACCAGGAGCCAGTTGTGACCGCTCTCAGGCCCCAACTCACAAGAGACGGTCTCATCTTGGCCCGTTCGGAGCAAGCCGGTTCTACTGTGTATTATTGGAGCATGCCTGATAGGTACACACTTTTTACAGTTTCTCTCTTTGCTTCTAATATTATTTTTATATTATGGTGCGTGGTTGGTGGTAGCCATTTGGACCTGTCACGAATTTTATCCCTAAGTGAAAGTCCAAAGACAGTCTGATAAAGCGGTCTTGAATATGTAGACCAAACTCATGGCTCATCATTATTAAGTCATCTACTGTGCCACTGCAGGGCGCGGGTCTCCTCTTAGAAAGAGAGGGGTTACGTTATAGTCCACTAAGCTGGCCTTAATAAGACTCCACACGCCGTCGAGAAAATCTCTCAGTTGTGTAGGTTTCCTCACGACGTTCCCTTTCACCATTTGAATCAAGTCGAAAAGTCAGAGTTGCGTGCCTTAAATTCGAACTCGAAAGCTAGTCTATCACTGAATTACTCTACGACTGTTGGCTTTCTGATGGTCAGGTTAAGGTATTAAAATCCACGCATAATTTTGTAGAAGCTTACAACTAATATAAGTCATGAATATGTCTCAATATACGGTCTTTCATACTATATCTGAATATATTCCAGTTTCGCGGGTGACAAGATGACTTCATACGGTGGCTACTTACGGTACACCCTTAAGAACATCCCGAATCTAAACGACCGCAGATACCGAAACAATGCGGCCGATATACAGCTTATCAGCGTAAGTTCATAACTGTCGTAAACAAGCAGACCTGTATATGATTATTATATACCCATTTTATCCATGTTGAGAGTATTTTAGTCAGTCGATACTTTACTTAATACCGTAAGTGCTCATATCTAGTAAGCATATGCTCATAGCAAGGGTGTCACCAGCCGATGGCCCAGGGGGAGGGCGAGTTGATATATGAAGGATGGGAAAAGTATGAATTTTAAATATTAGTCAAAAGCACATCTCCCTCCTCGCCTCACTTTAACAGTAGACCATAGCAGCGCGGACGGAATAGAATTAGAATGGACTAAGTGAATTCATTCGAGTTTCGATGTGCGAGACTTGCTTGATCGGTCAAGCAAGTCAAATGAGTGGACTTAGGACTTTGATTTCTTTCCATTTGGTTACAGTTTTTAAATCTCTCTCAGGGAGGGGCAGTTACCTCTCGGGGGAGGTAACTGCTCCTCCCTGCGCCCCTTGGCGGCGCGCGTAACTCAAACCTCATAGTCATATTCAATTTGCTTGAAATGGGTTATATATTTTGCAGTATTCATTCTTTTTTATTACAGGATAACAGATTTACCTTCCATTATGTCTTGAATGACTTCTCACCATCCCAAGACGGCACTCTGAACGTCACCGTGCAGCTGTTGGAGAATGGCTGGCAGAGGTACCTACGAGAATGTACTTTTTTACTATAATAAACCCTTTCCGTTTCCATTTCCTTACTTGTTTCCACTCACCATTTGAAACGAGTAATAATTAATATTAACACGCAGATAATTTCGAAAAGTCAGAGGCGCGTGCCTTGGATTCGAACATGAAGTCAAAGACTTGCCAGTGCACGGTCATCATCAGTGCAGTACTATATATATCTACAGTTTATCTATAATTTTACAGATAGTAAGAATAAAACAATGATTATAATTAAAACTATAAATATTTTAAAAAAGGTGCACTCTTGTCGTTCGGTAGGGTGCCCGTAACGCCGGTCGCATTCTCTCCTTGTATAGCTATTGCAAATCGTAAAGCCAAATAGCGGCCAGCGTTCTGATCAACTGTTGTGATGACCAGGCGAGCCTCGCGACTCACAGCAGGAGCTCATAAAGTTTTCAAAGAGATCTCTTTGAAAAATTTGTGAGCTCCTGCTCTCTAATGGATTCCATTCGATAAATATGTTAGAATCGAATATATTGTCTTAATAAAACATTTTGATTGCAGGCCCGACGGTAAAGAAATCCCACGACAAAACTTCTTACTGGCTTTAGCCGACGTGAAGACGATTCTCATAAAGGCGACGTATAATGGACAACTGGCCTCACCGATTAGCGCCAGCATCGATGTAGCTGAAGCTAATGCTTACGGTCCCACGGCTCTTCATGTGGAACAATGCTCCTGCCCGCCTGGCTATATTGGCACTTCCTGCGAAGACTGCGCACCTGGTTACACGAGGTGAGTCTTCTCAGTGCCGTCCCTTTATGACTGAATTGATTTTATGTCGTGCATGTGGCATATAAGGATGCAGCTTATATGATGATAAATTGTCACAGCAATCTATAGAGATCTAAACCAGTAGGTCCAAAATATATTATTAGCTTTTATCCGCGTAAAAATCACTAGGCGCCCTTTTTTTCTGTCAATTCGATTGACCGTGCTTTAATCGGTTAGGTGACTGCCTATAATAGCACTTAATGTATTGTTAAGTGACAAGCTATAATCATCAATATTGTCAGCCTGCGAAAGTTCACTGCTAGATATGAGCTTCCTCCTCAGAAAGGAGAGGTTTTCCATAATCCCCATCGCTTGGCAGACATCTTGGAGATCGCAATAGACTAATGAAATAAAGAAAGTTACTCACAGCAGTCAGGGGAAGAGATGGAGTGACGCAATTATTATGCCAGCGCCACACAGCAAGCTATAATAGCATTTATTGTTTGCAGGAGCGACGACCAGGGTATTTATTTAGCATTGTGCAAGCCTTGCGAATGCAATAACAAGTCCAACATGTGCAGCCCTGAAGAACCCGGAGTTTGTTACGTGAGTATCAGATATCTCATTTGTCACAAATTTTTTTCGATATTAATAGTAACCGGTAGCATTGCCGTCAATAACATATGCATCCTTATTATAAAATACGCAGGTTTAACAATCTTCAGCCTCCCAAACAAATCGGTTTCCGAAAAGGTTTTAGTACCATTGACCACATACATGCGTTACAGCAGATAATACAGAAGACAGAACAGTATTGTCTGGCTTTGTGCTTTGTTGATTATGAGAAGGCCTTCGAATCGGTTGTAATATGATCGGTTCTTCAGTCTCTACAGCAGTGTATTATAAAGTTTGTACGAAAACGCCATCATATCAGTTCGTATATTCGTACAGGACCAAAGCTCAAAACCAATTTAATTGTAGTGAAGGCCAAGAGAGGGAGAATTTTCTCTCCGAAACTTTACAGCACTACTGTGGAATGATCTTAAGCTTCTGTATAGGAACGAACTAGGCACTAATGATAATGGCGAGTACATCATTCATATTCGATTTGTCGATGACATAGTGCTCATGGCAGAATGGCTGACAGACTTGAGCATAATGCTATAGAGCGTCAATAGAGTCCCTCAATATGTGGTCCTAAGAATAAATATGGGGAAGACAAAGCTTTGCTAAAAACTATAGTTTCGCTCCACCCAGTAGTCTTATAGGACTCTGTTTTCGAAGTCGTGGTGTAATACATATACGAGTACTTGGGATGCATCAGCTAGCTGGATAACTCAAACTTCGAGAAAGAGGTCAGTCACCGAATCCAATTCGGTTGGGTAGCGTCCGGGAAACTGCATGGAATCTACTCAATGCATGGAAATGCATTGAGTAGATGAAAAAAAATGCATGGAATCAAAAATATCGCATTGCTTAAGACTAGGATATTTGATCTTTTGGGGGTCTACTGAAAAGTGAAAAACTTTACAAGTGGTCTACAAGACAAAAAAGTTTGAGGACCTCTGGTATAGAGTAATAAACTAATAGATGTACCAATTTAATAATTATACAAATTGAACTGAGCATTAGAATATTGTCAGTTCTCATAAATATTATATATGTATATTAAACAAATGTCAACAGGATTGCAGAGACAACACTGCCGGTGACCACTGCGAGTTATGTAAACCAGGATACGAGAAAGATCCTTATGGCGAATGTGTCTCAACACGTGCTCCTGAGCCGTGCCAGTGAGTAATTTAACTTACTAGCTTTTACCCGCGGCTTGGATTGCGTTAGTATCCTTAAATATATGTCAAAACAGTTGAAAATACAATTTTTTCTATTCCTCGGGAATTTTTTCTAAATAAAAGGTACCATGTGTCCTTCTCTGTACCTCTAGCAATTTATGTATTAAATTTCATGATAATTGGTTGAGTAGATAAGGCGTAATAGCGTAACAAACAAACAAACTCACATTCACATTTATAATATTAGTTAGGATTATATTATTATATCAAAAGTCTTGTACCCCTATCAGGTTCATCTCACTCCGAATTCAGGAAAAAAATTCTCGACCTAGGGTATTCCATTGAAATTAAACCCGTAGGTACACTATGATGATATTCTCTAACGGTCAGATAAAATTAAGTTCTGTCGCCTTGTGATTCGGCATAAATTCGTTCATGATGTTTGATGTTACATTGTATTGTATTGTCGAGAGTCCGTTATACATTTGTATCTTCATATAAATTACAATATTTATTATGTATCTCTAAGCTTTTGACAGCTTAACTGACTTTAAATTTGCTAAAACAGGAGTATTATGAAAGTATGTTCTTTTTATACCACCATAACTTCTAAACGTCAGAATCAATTTAGATGTAAGTTTTATGATAATTATCAAAAAAAATATCAAAATTTGATGAATTCCTTATTGTACAAAGCTAAAACTATTTATGTTGCCTAGAATAGAGTCGAAAGCAATTTATATCACATTTATTTTAATGTTATGTTAAGTTCGATAATTTCAACACAGAGGTGTTGAAATTATCGAACTTAACATAACATTAAGATACATACATGCAATACACTCACCAACAGTATCCTCTTACATAAGTGAGGATATTTCGTGGGCAGTTTTAAAGACCACAGCGTTGAATTTGTGATAAATTACAGGTGCGATCCTCGTGGAATCTCATCACCGTGCGATAGTTCTGGAAACTGTTACTGTAAGCAGAACGTTGAGGGCGAGTCGTGCGATCGATGCCGACCTGGTACTTTCGGTCTTGACGTCAAGAACCCTAGCGGGTGCCTCTCCTGCTTCTGTTCCGGGGTCACCAGCGATTGCCATGAGGTACTTATCACACTTTCTGAATGAAGTCAGATCTATCATCATTGATAGATCATTTGTAGGAATATAGGTAAGTTTCAACCGTTATTTAGCATGGATTTAATATTCTTGATGCCACTTGTAATCGTATAAGACTTTTTGAACAGAACGAAAGAGAACAAATACATAAATTTAATACATCTTTACCCAGTGCTGTACGAATACTCATCCAGTAAGATATCTCTTACTTTGTCTGTTGTTTGCATGCGGGATTGAATCTGTTTTGGCGTTTTATGGCACGTGTGTGATTAGAAATTTCGCGGTGATATTTATTGACATATGTGAGGAAATGTCTTATCGATCCCTTGCGTGTCTCGTTTTTTGAGAACATTTTGGAGCAGAGTTTTAAACCCGCTCTCCCCATCCCCCGGCGCCTCGAAGAGTTAATGATGGCAAACTAAACAATCCGCCGTCCTTCGCGCTTTTGATGGATGCTCAGAATATCTGCTCAATGCGTCCGCTAATTCTATATCAACCCAATGCGTACTTTGCCTCACGGTATATTTAAATAAGATCATACCAGTCGGTTAGAACGAATTAATACTAAGAAGGTATATTACAAATGTCTGTAACCGTTAAAATTTGCTTTTTTTCTATATTTTTTTGAGCAAAGGATAACTAGCTTGCTAACTTAATTAATCTACGACAATTAATGTGTTTTTTTTATCAATTATTGGAAGTCACGATAAGCGTTTTAGATTAGTTTCGAAAATATTCAGGAAGTTTCGTGTCCATAATTTGGTTTATGTATTTCTTTTTCAATTGCATGAAGTCACAATAAGCGTTTTAGATTAAGTTCGAGAATGTTCGGGAAGTTTCGTGTCCACAATTTTATTTATGTATTACTTTTCCAATTATAAGAAGTTATACAAGGGTTTTAGATTAGTTTCGAGAACATTCTGGAAGTTTCGTGCCCATAGTTTAATTTATCTGATTCTTAAGTCTGTCATTTGTTATTAGGCCAACCACTACACGATGACCCAGATAGCAGCACCAATGCTGTTCGAGGACTACGGCGGCTACACTATTACAGATTTGTACGGGCAACTGGTGATCAAAGACCACTTTATTCCACAACCTGAGCAGAGCGAATTGATGTATATATTCCAGTCCAGACCTGATGATACCCTATATTGGTCTTTACCTGTCTTCCCTGGTTAGTATTGTCCTTGTAGATTTTAATATGTCACAATTTTCCTTGTTTATTTTATTATGTGTATTATTCCGTGGATGTTGTAAGAATCAGCTGTGGAATGCACCAAGATAGAGTGCAGCAGCGTTATCCTACAATACAACTAAACACCTGCTGTGGTCTTCAAGAAGCCTACCAAGCGTAGAGATTAGGGAAAATCCCATCTACTAAGGTAATAGGCCCATGTCTATGATATGGCCTCTTATTAGCTGATGATGATATTATTAAATTTCGCGAGGAAGTCTGCATGCACGCATGGGTGTATGAAATCCACCAACAAGCATTAGGCCAATGTAATAAAATACAACCTAATTCCCTCAATAGTTTTTACGTCATCTTATTTCAAAGAGACAGACATAAAAATTGAAGAAAACTTTGTTTCAGTCACTATATTGATAACGAATTTTGTCCCAAAAAAAATTTAAAAAAAAAATCAATCTACAGATTTGGTTCACTTGCAGTAACTCTATTTTTTACCATATTTAAGTAGTATTTGACTACAATCCCACTTGATGGTAAGTGGCGGCGTAAATAGGGTAATGAAATGAAAAACCTATTCACTCTTATCTTAAAGACACCTACATTATAATGTGACGAGAAGACTGACGCAGGAAAACTATTCCACGCTTTGGCTGCACGTACTATGAACGTGGAAGCAAATTGCTTCATTCGTAAACTATGCTACAGATAGGTTTCATATTCTAAGGGTGAAGAGGTGACAAATATATAGACTATCCACACTCCAAATTGTCCCTAATACAGGAGCGTGGAGCTCCCCTTATAAGGTAAGTAACTAGGCCGTAGTCCATCGCGCTGGCCTGGTGCGGGTTGGTAGACTTCACACACCAAAGCGGATATAAAGATTTCTTCACGAAGTTTTTCCTTTTTTGAAATAAATCCGTGGCACGGGACCGGGATCGAACCCACGACTTTTTAGAACGCAATTCGTGCTTAGTGCCACTTGACCACTAATTTCACTTATACATATTATGTTATTAATGTGGTCATTATAGATGATGATCTAAATGTAAATCTCTCTTCTGATTACAGGTAACCGAGTACTTTCATACGGCGGCTCGATATCGTTAACACAGAAGTTCAGTTCTGATAGATACTTCACAAAAGAGTCCGACGCGACAGACGTGGTCTTAGAAGGTGATAGTCTCTCCCTTATCTGGACTAACCCGCAACAATGGGATTCTGGAGTCGCATTCGTGAGTGATCAAATATTTTTTATAAACTTCTCACTTTGAATACAGTCCATTTCGACGTGGTTGATCTACCAACATATAAAATCTTAACTTTCTTACTTCTATTACTTTTAAAGGTGCGCGAATAAATAAATTATAAATATTATTATAAACCTTTTCCATAAGTATATATAAATTCCGCCAGTGAAAGAATTACAAAAATCAATTCTATAGTTTATGAAAAAATTGCGTACCAACAAACATACTAGTGAAACCGAACGGTTAAAAAGCCTTTCATTTATTGCAGCTTTACAAACTGTGTACAGGTTTTAAGTGTAATGTTTGTAATTAAGCATTAATACTGGAAATAGTAAATAAAGGAAATAGTATACTTGTTAGTGGTTTATTGCAATATTTTAAGATAAAAAGAAAACACCTACCTACCTTCTATTTTATTAATTACTTTGTAATTTTTTTTGTTATCTACTAAACATATCAAGAGAAATAAAAGAGCTATCGAAAGGAAAGGACGTTCTGCATTTGTTTTAAATTCTAAACATTTTCAATTATAAAGAAGACCACACCGCATTCAACCACAATATTTACCGTTCAATACCACTCATTTTGCATTCAAATTGGAAAATTAATAGTTACTAATAAATCGACCTTTGATCCGCGTCACGGAAATGAAGATGCTGAGATGGATGAGTGGCGTCACACGTTCTGACCGCGTTTGTAACTCATATATCCGGGGCAGTCTCGGCGTACGCGACATGGTAGATAGGCTCCAGGAGAGTCGTCTGAAGTGGTTCGTTCACGTAATGCGCCAGCCCAGACACTACGCCGGCAGGAGATGTCTCGATATGGCTGTCCTTGGAGCTCAATCTCGGGGCTGCCCTAAGAAGCGCTGGCTAGATGTTATGACCAAGGACATGGAAGCCAATGGACTTACGTTTGATGATGTCAAAGACCGAGCAAAGTGGAGGAAACTTAGTAGGAAGGCGGACCCTGGCAATGGAAGTCGGGATTAATAACGTCAAGAAGAAGAAAAATAAGAAGAATAAAAATAAGAAGAATAAATCGACCTTTGAAATCATTCATATTCGTACATTATTAATTGATGTGTCTCCGATGATAGGTTAATAATGATTATGAATTTAATAATAGGAATGAAGTAAATTAATTTTAAGCGTTAGTATCAACAAGTCGTAAAATATAGTAGATGTGTATTATATTTTTTATGCAGTTTATTTACGACTTACAAATCCCTTCTTTTTAAGGAAAAGGCTCATGTCCATGGACTTCCAAGGACTGATATATGTACTGGTATCATTTAATAGATAAATAAATTATTCTATATATTTTACGCAGAGCTATCAAATTCCGCTGTCTGAAAATGGTTGGTACATCCAAGGCACCTCAACACCTGCGACCCGAAGCAACTTCATGAATGTCCTTAGGAGTTTGAAGAGGGTTCTGGTGCGAGCCACCCTGGTCCCAGACTTGTACTCTACATCTATCGCCGATGTGTTCATGGACACCGCTATTCCAAATTACGAGACTGAACAGACAGCTGCTAAGGGTATTGAGGTGAGCATATGTTTAGTAGCTGTGTGGCGCCGGCATAATAATAGCGTCACTCCATTTCCTTCCGTGGATACTGAGAGATCTAGCTGAGGGATCTACCAGGATAATAGTCAGCAGTATTATTCTGTCGTTCAATCAAAATCTACTGCAATCTAAGATGCCTACCAAGCGTTGAGAATATGGCAAATCCCCCCTTTTATTAGGAGGAGGCCCGTTTCCAGTATTCGACTCTCACGGGCTAACGATGACAATGATATTTTTATATCAATCATACAAATAAATATTATAAGTCACATATCTGCATACAAAAAAATTAATGGTGTAACATAGTACTTAGATACATTTATTTTAAACTAGCTTTTGCCCGCGGCTCCGCCCGCGTGAATGTCGGTTTTCCGCAACATCCCGACACAATCATAGAT
>WUAW01013501.1:1013-13406 GCA_017165845.1 Thaumetopoea pityocampa | reverse complement strand
ATTTAGAAAGAATAAGTGAGATTCGATTGACGAAACGAATATACCGGGCAAATGTGAGTGGAAGTGTCGGAGGAGGGCGCCCAGGAAAAACTTACTTTAACCATATCAACAACTTGTTCCAAAAAGGTCAAGTTTGTAGCACCCTTAATCGACGAAAGTGTAATCGATGAGGCGAGAGAGGTGTGTTAGGATCGTAGTATGTGGTAAACTGTGGCCTCTGCCTACCCTTATGGGATACCGGCGTGAGGGTATCTATGTATGTCTACCACGCCGGCCTAGTGCGGGTTGGAGCGTTGGTTGCAGGAGCTATATGTATGTAATTATATATTTTTTATTTCTTATTTCCACTCCATACACTAATGACATATGTATAGGCGGATTTAATGCCTAAGACATTTAGATGGTGCTGACATCTTTATGATTTATTTAGTTATATCATACAAATTTTCTTGAATTTATATTGTTCATGTTAAAGTTCAATTTTATACCTACCTAACACTACATCACCCAAAGGAATAACTAGATAATGTATAGGGCATAGCGTCATACATTACATTACATGTACATGTAAGACAAATAAATAAATAAATCATCTAAAAATACGCAGCCTCGTTGACCAACATTTTGAAATAATTAAGGGTAATTTAGACTGAAATTATTTAGTAAACGAATGTACCGACGTTATGACTAAAAAAAAATTCTAAACACATTCACACAGATTGATCTAGTCCCAAACTAGGATAACTAGGNCCTCGTTGACCAACATTTTGAAATAATTAAGGGTAATTTAGACTGAAATTATTTAGTAAACGAATGTACCGTCATTATTTGCTAAAAAAAAATTCTAAACACATTCACACAGATTGATCTAGTCCCAAACTAGGATAACTAGACAACAATATACATACTTATATAGATAAATAAAATACATAAATAGATAAATACGTCCATGACTCGGATACAAACATTTGTGCTCATCACACAAAGTTTGTTTCTACGTGGATATGAACGCGGGATTCAACAGACAGAAGGGACACTACCACTGCACCAATCAGTCGTCAGAATAAATACTACCACAGTAAAAATAAAATTTCTACCATACGAAAGTACCACGCGCGTATTACCGCTTCCAGCAACTTTAACGCCGTGTAAGGCCCGGTAGCATTTGTTACCGGCACACTACATATTGTATGTGGCTGAATAATAGCCCACAACACACCCGGGGATGAATTTCATTACGCCTTGATGTTTGAGAGCGAGCATTTCTTTGTTCGAGTTGTTTTACGGCGTTTTTATGAAGCGCTCAAACCACGCCACCGATTCAACGAATTTTAATTGGACTTTTTTCAAAAATTCATTTCGTCATCATCATACCGTGTGATGTTTGTAATGACGATGAGAATATTATACGTACAAAACTTTCGGAAGTGATTCTCTATGACAGTAAAAATTGAATCAAAATCCATTGTAAGGTTAATTCTTATTAATCGAACGAACAGACAAACGCAAACAGTGACTTTATACACATTTAGAGGTTTCGACAGCGATCGAAAATTCATAAATCCATGACATTAAAAAAATTGTTTCTTCAAACTTTTACTGTATAGTTTGGCACCGATTCCAAGAAACAAAGATTTATTACAAAAAGAAGTCGTTAAGCAAGTTATTTCACCGAACAATAACTAGAGTGGTTTAGTAGTCTATTAGTGAACAATACCAAAGTGAATAATACACTGTTTTGAAAATTATGTAGTACAGCATAAATTACGTAACTTTCGACGGGAACAGCATTTTGATGAAACAGCATAAAAGCGAGCATCACATAACAATACAATCATGTCACATCACCTTACAACACACAATAGTCTACTACTGTCTCTTATTACTCCTTCCGAGATAGTAGTATCCTATATCCTATAATCCTTTTCCTAACTTCCATATTCCTTACTCAATACACCTTTCCTACCTCATCCTTTTTCCTTTCGCAACGCAATGAAGAATGCACATAATTTATACAATTTTTAATATTTTTTTTCCAGAATAAACCGTTTCCGGTATAAAAATTAGCCTATAATATTCTATGAGAAGTCTTTTATTTGGCAACTAGCTTTTGCCCGCGGCTCCGTCCGCGTAAAGGTCGGTTTTCCGCTGCATGGGACATGTCAACACAATAATAATATTTTTTATTTGATAATTTATTTTACTTACATACACATACACACACTCACGCCTTTTCCCTGGCTCTCCGGCGGGGAATCGAACCCCGGTCTCCCGCGTTTCAGGCGGGTATAGGGACCACTATACTACCGAAGAATTGGGGTAGGGAGAGACCACTTCTTTCCACTTGCTACGAGCAAGATGGATAGCCGCAGCCCACGTTTCGCCCCCGCGGGATACGAGACGTGTCGGGTGGCGAACCACGACGCCGCCATTTTAAGGTACAAAAGCATTTATTAAATAAAATAATTTATTTTATTTAATATATAATATATACAACCATAGGTTTATATAAAAAGCCTTAGAACCACTTTTACATGAGCTGTCGCACCTTAAAGGCGGCTACTAAAACAGGGATCAAGTTGTATCTTCAATTCTACTAGCCGGATTTTGATGAAACATGCCTCAGTATTTAAGTCGGAACGCTACCTAAAGGTAGCGTTCCGACTTAGGTAAGCATGAGTCCTAAAGGACTGTAACACTTTGACCAAAACCTATCCGTTGATTTTTGCTGAAAAGCTTAAAAAAACAAGCATCAGATTTTTCAGAGGGTTTCAGAAACCCTTAATTAGTCGATCTGAATAGTTCTTTTTAAACATAATTTTCAGTTTTTTTCATAGTATAGATAGATATTGTCATTATTATATTTATTATATTGTTGAGTGGGCACACAACGATGAAGACGTGTCCAACACTTATTGATTGCCTATCTTGGTTGTTAGTTGCAGTAAATTTAATATTAATATAAGCTTACTTTGTTGGATCACGTTTGATTCACAGCATAAACTGAACGCGCTGTTGTTTAACGACACAGTTAGAGCGACAGAGCCGCAAGTCACCTCCGCCTGCACGAACATTATTAATTTGTTGTCATGTTTCAGAGGCCACTCGACTGTAATAGCTAGTTTCGGCTTTTGTTTCGAAGAAACTTTAAACCGTTTCATTTTCCTGTCCATTGAAAGGTTATCTGGAAGAGATCGCAGCTAGCGATAAAACCGTCCAATGTTGCTCTTTGTGTTTAGAATTTTGAGTGATAAACTCTGTAAATTATTTCGCAATAAATAATAACTCTTTATAACAGGAGGATTCATTTAGACTGGGCAGCCTTCCGTAGGCTAAGTTACGTCTTCTCGTTGCCCATACCGCAAAGCCTAAAGACAAAAGTCTTTGATCAGTGTGTCCTACCCGTCATGACATATAGAGTCAAAACGTGGAATCTGACGGTGCGACTAGTGCACAAATCAAAGTTGCTCAGCGAGCAATGGAGAGGACATTACTCGGAATCTCTTTGTTGGATAAAATTAAAAATAAGGCTATCCGACAGATGACTAATGTTACCGACATAGCCACTCGAATAATCAAGCTGAAGTAGCAGTGGGCTGGTCACATTTGTCGCAGACCAACAATCGTTGGATCATGCGAATTCCTCAGTGGGGACCGTGTTTGGGCAAACGTAGTATAGGATGCCCCCGCTAGATGCCGGCTAGATGGAACGACGATCTACGGAAATTGGCTGGTAGTTACTGGATGCGTGCAGCCAAAAATCGGGCTGAGTGGCGCGCCTTGGGAGGGGCCTACGTCCAGCAGTGGACTGGCACGGGCTAATAATGATGATGATGAAATAGTAACTCTAAGAAAGCATGACCAAAATATATAATTTAATTGATGCACATTGATTGGGGTAGGCAGAGACCACTTCTTTCCAGTTGCTGCAATCCCACTTTTCACCCCCTCGGGAAACCTTTTCAGTTGTCTAAAATATGAAAGACCCCGAGCACTGGCCCCAAAATACAGCCTTTTGGTGTTCATGCTGCAAGTTTGTCGATAATAATTTATTAATTTTATTTCCACAGACCGCGGTAATCGCTTACCATCAGGCAGGCAGTAAGTAAGCCTGTGCCACCATGATGGTATATTAAAAAAAAATACGGAAATTTGATACATTTGAATTTGAATGTAGACTGCTGTCAAACGTCGGCACACAATTTTCTTAAATAAGGTTAACTATTAGGTTGGTACTACACCACACTGAGTCAACGGCCTAATGGCCACTACTCAAGAACATCCCTCCTTAATAAGATTTGTGAGCCACGTAATCCATGCTCCTTGCCACTTCAAACTGCTAATGCCTCTTCGCCGCATACCCTCATTTTAAATTTTATCACGCAATAAACCTCAGGCTTTAATTGAAAGTCACGGTAACGTAGTGGATAAGGCCTTGTCCCAAATCTGAGAATTAAGAGGTCTTGGGTTCGATCGCCGACTGACACGCTAACATTGGCGTGGTTCTTCCGTGTTTCGGCAGACATTTAAAACAATGAGTCTTTTTTGAGAATCACTGTTAGTTGGCACTAATGATTAGCAAATATTGTAGGGGACTGACCGGGATGACGTCAAATGGTAATATGTTATCTTAATTCGCCCTACAGTCGCAGTTAGACAGTAATAAATCGAAAGAACCTCAGATTTTAGTAAAACATACTCACATATAACGACATTAATCACAATATATATCTTCTGCTTTAAAAAAATTCTCCCGTCTCCATAGACCAAATCCGTATAATTAATGTTCCAATTTAATTAAAACGCCGACAACATTTATAGAATAGTGGTTGCGTGTTTTCTAACAATATATTTCACTTAGGGGTAGCGCGAGGTTCCTGCCTTCATCAGGTCACCCCGGACATATCAGCACTGTCGGACACTCGGGCCCACGGAGCGACAGTGAAATACGGATAAATCAGCTTGGAGACGTTTTCACGTTTGCACACACAGTGAATGGAACCGGAGTTAACCAGTGGGCGCTAGCTACCACGCGTTTCACACTCTCGTATCAGTCGCTTATAAGTAGCATTAAAGTTAATATTATACATATTAATTGGTACGTACCCATAAAAACAAAAAAAATATACAAAAAGGGTTTACTTGTTTATTTGCTGACCGTACACAACCACATACGCAAAAAACGTTTCCAAGCTGATTTGTTTGTACACACACAGCACAAGAAAGTGATGACTCGAAAGAAAGAAATTTGTATCGAAATGATTTACATCACAAACTAATCATCATCATCCCCAGTCCATATCGTCCCCGCTACAGGGGCACGGACCTCCCCTGATCGGGAGGGGGATTAAGCCGTAGTCTACCGCGCTAGCCTAGTGCGGGTTGGTAGACTTCACACTCCCATATGAGCATGCAGGTTTCCTCATGAAGTTTTCCTTCTCCGTTAAGTACATTGGTGTCTACAATGTAGACCGTACATGAATCACAAATAATAATTCAGTGGTACGGGACCGGGAATCGAACCCACGACCCTTCGATCGTAAGCCGTGTCTAAAACCACTACACCACCAATGCATCTACTAATAATAATAATAATCTGGATACACACACACACACACACACACTGATCCAGTCCCAAACTAGGTTCCCTTGTGTCTTGGGTACTTGAAAATAATATAAATAGTTATACAGATAAATGCTAATATATATACATAAACATGTACGACACGGGTACAAACATTCGTGCTCGTCTCACAAAATTTGCCCCTACCAGGATTCGAAACTGGGAATCATTGGCATAGGAAGCAACATCACTACCACTGTACCAATCAGTCGTCTAACTACCGTCATATGTTAAATTCTATTTAACATATCATTAAATAAATACGCAATCCTAACGAACCGCAAACTTTCCCCATAACAAGCTTACAACGTAAACGACAAAATTTTATCAATTAAAATTCTATTACAACTACAGATTTCAGTTCGACAAACATTTTGAACCTTTTAAAAGTACCGTCGAAAATGAAATTATGAGTTACAAGTTCGGTGGTCCATTTATTTAGCAAGCGAACAAATTTTCATTAATATAATAATTACAAGTAACAGCGTATGTTAAATGTTCAGTTCTGTAAACATGTGCAATTAAAAGTACACATTTAGGTATGTATATACTCACGCCAGTATCCCATAGGGGTAGGCAGAGACCAGTTTGCCACATACCACGATCCTGACACATCTCTCTCCGCTCATCCACATTACACTTACAATTAAACATTACACTTTTGTCGATTAAAGGTGTTGCGGACTTGACCTTTTTGAAACAAGTTATTGATTTAATTAAGGTTTGTCCTGGTCACCCTCTTCCGACACTTCCACTCACATTTGTCCGTTGCGTAATTCGAATCTCACTCAATTAAAAGTGTCGTGATTATTAAAAGCAATCTCCCATGAATCGCAAGCACAGCGGCACTCCCACAACTCACATACTCTATACAAACAATCATATATAGTCCCACACAGAAACCTCACCAACAGATTCTTGGCATTCACAAACCGTCACACATTTTACCATAAAAATAATCCTGACGCAACTTCTAGAGCAGTAACATCCAGCGGTTAGATATTCATCATCATCATCATCATTTCAGCCCATAGCTGTCCACTGCTGAACATAGGCCTCTCCAATCGAATTCCAGCGCGACCGGTCCATGGCCACCTGCATCCAACGAGACCCAGCGCAGTGTGGGACGGCCACCTACGAGATGGACCGACGACCTGGTGAGGTTAGATATTACTGATCTAGATTTATGATGTTTCATATAAATGGTGTCCTGAAATGCAGGTTATTCCAGACCGAAAAATAAAACTAAGAACTATAGTTAATAGTGGAATATTGGTATCGATTTTCTTCCAGTGTTTCACGATCGCTGATGATTGATGCACGTAACGGCACCAGATTTACATGTCAAGCACCATAACGGGCTAGTACAGGCCATTGTTGACCAACAACTATTAGAAGGTTCTTTTAACAGTTATAAGTTACAGTTCTAACGTGCAATTATAAGTTTACTGCAGTGAATAAGAACCTCATCAGGATACCAGTCTACCGGTGCAGCAGCAACAAGCTCAGACGGGCCTTCTGCGTCAGGCACCTTAATACAATAACTGGGATATTCCGATTGTAAATCTACTTTGTACACGTCCATTTATTATTCTGTATATTTTATTCACTTTCTTATTTTGTTGACTTTGTTTTGTGCATGTTCTGAATAAATATGTTTTCTTTCTTTCTCTTTCTCTCCTTCAAAATAGAATCTAAATAAGCTAATTCATCATCATCATCATCAAAATCACCCCGTGGAAGTCCAATACTGGACGTGAACAAAAAGCATATATTTGCTATAATCGCCACGCTTGGTAGGAGTTTTGGAAGTCGCAGTAGATTTTAATTGAATAACAGGATAACGCTGCAGATCATTATCCTGGTGCATCTCTTACTATAGCTGGTTCTCATAGCGTCCACGGGAAGGGATGGTGTGACGCCATTATATGGCGCCAACACACCAATAATTGTTAGTAACTGTTTCAGGATTGGTTTTATGATAACAAACGTAAAGGTTTATGAATGCCAGGAATCTGTTGGTAAAGTTTATATGTCGAAGTATATATGATAGTTTATATAGAGTACAAGCTTTTGCAAGCAGTTTTGCTCGCGTCGATGTCCTAAAAAACATGTACGAGACCGCTGAAAATATTTTTTTTCTATCCCTCGGGAATAGTTTTTTTTTGGGGATAAAAGATACCCTATGGCATTCTCTGTGACGCTAACTATGTGTGTACAAAATTTGATGATAATCGGTTGAGTAGTTAAAAGCATAAAAGCGAAACAAACAAACAACAACAAAGCTCGGTGGTAGAGACCCTGGTTTCTATGCCAATTGGTACCAGGTAGACACGGAGAATCCTAATTTCGGGCTTAATCAATACGTGTAAAAAAATACAATTTTTATACTGGTGCTCCGCCGACAACGATCCGTTCCACCGATAATTAGGGCTCCAGAGTGAGGAACCTCTTCACAATGCGAGCTGTACCTAAGAGTACTGCCTTCTGAATCAGGCCCTTTACCCTTTCGCTTGGCGAGAGCTTCTGAAGGTGTTGGTCGAAGATCTTCGCTATCAGATTATAATAATTTATTTTGATAACGTGTGTGTATACAAAAACAGCACTTATAAATTAGTTCAAAATTCATTCTATGGCCTTATCACGACAGATATAAAGCAAACTAAAGCAATAACACTAAAAATAATTCACAGCAATAAAATCCTACCTGGACGCCGCCCGATAGCTAGCGAGAACACCGTTATTTTACGTCCTACCTTCATTTCGTCCGTCTAAAAATATTCCACAACCCGATAAGCTGTCCTTTACGAAATTCTGAATTAATTACAGTCGCGATGGTGAGACGTCGGGAACATAATTGGTTTTCTGTTGCTTTTCCATTGGGCTTGCTCGCTGGGATTGACATGCTCTGAACATGACCAAATTACGTCAGCACTGGGGACACCTTAAAGTTTAATTGAGAGATTAGGATTTTATTGGCGCTCAATTTGTGGCTGTTCTGTGGTTGCTTTAATTATAATAGGATTATTGAGTTGATCGAATTAGTTGATTCATAAAGTGGACAACTCGTCACGAGTTTTAAGAAAGTCTATTCGAATAGAGAGAGTAGTACCGTGTTTTAGTCTTTTCAAAGATGCCGTATTGATTACACAGGTCGCAATCTTTTGGTTCTGAAAAGCTGGTAGTCATTTCCGAAATAATATTCGGCGTAAAATCATAATCGACCCGTAATGTCAAACTTTTGAAATACTTGAAGGTATGTGCTCAAAAATGGCGTTTTGGAACAATTTTATGATTACGTACAAGCTCTGCAAAATAATGTAGAGCCTTGTACGTAATTTTAAGTGTCTACGCCAAAAATTACGTTGGTAATGACTTCCAGCTTTTCAGGAAGGAAATCATGCAGACCTGTATCGTTTTAGGATTATGGATTATTAGATGAATAGAATTAGTCGATTCATAAAGCAAACAAATCGCTTCTAGTAAAAAAAAAATCAACCGGCTATGATTATGATGATAATGATGACTGAGAATAATAACATAAAATTAGAATAATATAAAAATACTTTTTGCACCAATAAAAGATAACATGCAAATGACAATTTGTTGTTTCATTTGTCAATTTTAAATCCATTTCAAGAATATTTTTTTCTTTTTCTTTTGAATTAAAAAAAATGCTGACTTAAATATATCATCATCATCATCATCTCAGCCCAAAAACGTCCACTGCTGAACATAGGCCTCCCCCAAGGATTTCCAGAAATATCGGTCTTGCGCCGCCCTGATCCAGCGTCCTCCCGCAACCCTAACCAGGTCGTCAGTCCACCTTGTGTAAGGCCTGCCCACGCTTCGCTTTCCAGTTCGTGGCCGCCACTCCAACACCTTGAAACTTAAATACGTTATGTAAATTTTAATACAAATGAGACTTCTAAACTGTTTAGCAAGCTACAAATTTAATAATATTTATCATTCAATTTATAATCAGATTCGTATTCAATTTTCTCCGACATCAAACTCACACGATTATTTCCATTATCTTCCAAAATACAAACGATACTGTTTGATCATTGTTCCTCGGAATTATGTTTTAATTACTTCCCCTTTTGATGATCAAAATGTGATACACCAATTTCGGATGTTTATCGAGAACATCTATTGAATATTATTTTACAATGGACCACATAATACTGAGGTTAATTAACTTTGACGGTAATCTGGAGTATTATTAAAAAGTTTACGGTTCAAGTGATCTCGTAAGAATATTTTAACAGTCTAAGGTTAAGTCGTTCAGCCTGTCCGGTGAAACAATAAGTTTTGTTTTAATGTGTTTATAAATTTGTTTTGTTGATATTGTATATTGTATATTTTTACTTTTATTGTATATTGGATATTGTATATTTTTACACTATGGAATTGTATATTATTGTATATTGGATATTGTATATTTTTACACTATGGAACCGTACTCAAAAGGTGAACTGTCAAAGGAAATAATTATGAAATGATATTTGTATATTAAAGATATTCCAAAAATCGAACTCAGATCGACTATTTAAGGGTTTTATTAAAGCTAAACCATTTTTTGTTTATTTCGAGTTTCACGCAAAAAACAGCTGATAGATTTCAGTCTCACTTGCAATTTTAACAGTACTATTCCAATTTAAATATGTATGTTTCATCAAAATTGGTGAAGTAGAACTGAACAAATAGTGCTGATCTCCATTTTAGTGGCCGCTATTGTGTTACGAGATTACGAGTACAATGGACTTTTTGGGATTTTTCATTTAGCGCGCAAACTAACATTCACGCAGGTAAAACCGCGGGAGAAATCTAGTGGGAAACGATGTAAGTTTCCTGAAAAAAAAAATAATAACATAACAACAAAATAATAAAAATAGTAACATAACAACAAAATAATAACAACTATCATTAAAATGTTAATTATTTTCAAAATATTTACTCAACGCGACACGGCTAATAAATAATTAAGCAACCACATCGATCCTATTGGTACAGAGCACTAATTATCAAGTTTTATGGTAACAAGTGTCGCTGGCGGATATAGTTCCGCCAGCAGTAAAGGAATAGAGTCCTTCAAGGAAAACTGTCTCAATCATATTGAAGGAGGTGGCTGAAAATCAGCGATTTTTCTAAAACAAATTCAAATCCTGGTATATTTTTCGTTTATTGAAATCATGTTTTATGAAAACAGAAATTTATTTATTCCAAAATCTTATCATCATTATCATCCCCAGTCCACATTCATCCCCGCTACAAGGGTATGTACCTCTCCTGATTAGGAGGGGATTAGGCCGTAGTCTGCCACGCTGGCCTAGTGTAGGTTAGTAGACTTCACACACCCATGCGGGCATGCAGGTTTCCTCACGGAGTTTTCATTCTCCGTTAAGTATATTGGTGTCTACAATGTAGACCGTACATGAATTAGAATTAACTCAGACGTACGGACCGGGCGTGAACTCACGTCCCTTTTGTTAGCAAGTCGTATTTCGCACCACTAGACAATGTAATGTAATTATCATTATTGTATTAATGTAATCTTATTTTTACCATATTATAATATTTATAGGTCAGAGAGTACTTAGTCTTATCCGGCAAATAGACTTAAGTATACGGGTAAGCGACCCCGGCCCCCCGAGCTACTACTGTCTTTTCCTTCTTCTTGCGAGACAGTAGTATCCTATAACCTATAGTCCTTCATCTAAATTCCATATTCCTTTCTCAATACACCTTTCCCACCTCATCCTATTTCCTTTCCTCTCCATTACGCCGTGGGAATGCAATGAGGAACTTTAATACTTTTGAACCTCATAAAATGGCGGCGTCGTGGTTCGCCACCCGACACGTCCCATTGCCCGCGGAGGCAAAATGTGGGCTGCGGATAGCCACTTTGCTAGATCAAATGATCGTAGCAGGTTGAAGGAAGTGGTTTCTGCCTACCCCAACGGGAAAGGGGCGTGACTGTATGTATGTATCTAGTATGTACTGTGGTCTCTGCCTACCCTTATTCCCATATGCATATATCGGCATGAGTGTATGTCTGTATATATAATATTTATGCAATAATAGGTCGACTCAAAGCCTCATTTCCAAAATTGTGACCAGGCATATCACAGTCGCTACCGACAGACACTTCCTGCTCCCCCTATCCGCTAGGGGGCGTCTATAATTAATATGACATGGAACACTCGTACTCTCCCGCATTAGTGTTGTAAATCCAACGGTAGAGCCACTTCCTAAATACGTTTAGTTTAGAATTTAGTGTTGTTTTAATTCTTGTGGCCATTAAAATGGGATAAAGGGTTTCATGACCCACTCTGTATGTCAGCATCGTTATAGTTCTAAGGGTTTCACATTTAACCTATTATCCGCCAATGTCCCATTTTTGAGACACATTTTTAAATTTTTGTCTTTCAATAACTGCAACTTCATAATGAAATATATTTGTTAAAATAATGATACCAGGCTATGAAAGTAATAAAATTCTCTTTATTTTGTTTTAAATCATTGCAAATTTCAGCTTGAAGCTATTGACCTTAGTCTTGTGCAAGTGTTTTTGTACTGTGGTGGGTGATGGGTTAAAGGAAGTACGACATGTAATATTCAACACCGTTAACCCATTTACGCACAAACGAAAAGCATTCATATGTATATAATTTCATCTTTATTTACAGACTACTGGGGTCAATATATATATATATATATATATATATATATATATATATATATATATATATATATATATATATATA
>WUAW01013492.1:638-11730 GCA_017165845.1 Thaumetopoea pityocampa | reverse complement strand
GCGCCATTAAGAGATGGTTTTTCAAAAATCTTTTCTAGTGAAGCTCCTCATGTTTCTAGACACTGGTGTGACTGTTCATTGCCTGTTATAATCAGTGATACGGTCATTGGCTCAAAGTATTGCAAAATGAAGTGACAGTGGACAGGGCACATAGCTAGCAGAACCGATGGACGATGGGGTCTTAAATTGTTGGAGTGGCGACCCCGAACCAGGGAGCGTAATGCAGGTAGACAGGGGTCTACCCGCATTACGCTACTAGTACAGGGGGAAAGTTGGACCGATGACTTAGTGAAGGTTGCGGGCAATCGGTGGATCCAGGCTCATAGCCTCTGTGTATGGCGAACAGAGGAGACCTATGTCCAGTAGTGGACCTCAATGAGCTGATATGATTATAATGATGATGGACGTCTGGTGTGGACGTTATGTCTATGAGGATGTGCGTCGATGTTGACTGAACAATGTGTGTCGTGTCCCGCAGTACGTGGTGCCGAAGCCCCGCGAGCAGTGCACCAAGGGCGAGCAGCTGGTGGTGACGTTCGCGGCCGGTTACATCGCCGGCGTGTTCTGCGCCATCGTCTCGCACCCCGCCGACACGCTTGTGTCCAAGCTGAACCAGGTAAGTGTCATCGTGCGCACCTGTAAACGTACAGAAACAACCCTCTGACCTTTCGAGACTCACACTCACGCCGGCATCCCACGAGAGACCGCAGTTCACCGCGTACTACGGTCTTGACACACTCCTCGGTTCATCCACATCCATACATCTTTTATACACTTTCATCAATTAAAGATGTTACGAGCTTGACTTTTTTGAAACAGGTTGTTGATTTGATCCAGTCTTTCCTGAGCGCCCTCTTCCGATACTTTCATTCACATTTGTCCGGTATATTCATTTCGTCAAACGGATCTCACTCATCTTTTCTATGACCAGACCACTGGAGCTTTGCTTTCTCGATCCTTGTCACCACATCATACTTCAACTCACACCGATCCCTTAACACGTTATTCCTGAATCGATCACTCAGGGTGACTCCACAACACTGTTGGGACACATATATCCCCGTCAAAATTAATCATAGATGCTATCAGTCTTCTAATATTTCTTGAAAATTGCTTCACTGTGAATGGACCTCTATTGTTACATTTATAAGATTAATGGGATATATACACTGTGGGCTAAAAGTTTGAGATGAAATGAATCTCCAAACATAAAGCAAGGCATTAAATAATTAAATAAAATAGTTATTCACTAATACACGTAGATCAAGAAAAGAGATCGATGTTAAAAATGTTTTTTTCACTAGTCTTTGCATATGAGCAATCAGTTTATCGATGGTGTCTTTAGTAATATTGATTCAGCTTTCTTGTAAAGCCTTCCACGTGTCTTCTTACAGAGAGCGACACAATTGCGAACATTTCTATCAAACTCTTCCCATAACAGTTCAATTGGACTGAGATCGGGACTCTGAAGGAGCCATTCAATGTTTTTAGCACCCCTTCTGTCTCCTTGGGTCCTAAAGAGCCCTTACTTAATTTTGAACTATGTTTTGGATAATTATCCTGTTGGAAAATAAATCAATTTCTATTTAAGATTAAATAGAAACCTGGAAGAAACGGCATTTTATTGTAGAATTAGTTTATTCTACTCCTTTTTTAAGTTTACTTCGATTGTTACCAAATCTCCAGTTCCATGGCCCGAGAAACATCCCCAGATAATAAGTGAAGCACCACTATGCTTAAATGTAGGCACCACACAGTCTGGCATCATTTTTGTCTCGGCCCTAATCAGCCCCAACGTTGAACAAAAATTCTTTTCGATCCAAATATAACAAATATGAATTCATCAATCCAAAGAACTTTTTAAAGTCTTTCATTTCAATCTCGATGAGTTAGGACCCACTGCATCCTTTTTGTTTTGTGATTATTGTAAGGGTTTTTAAACGACCACGCAAACAAATAACTTAGTGTCTCTCAATTGTCTTTAGTATAGTCAATGATACATATTTAAGTCTGGATTTGTTCACTTCTGCGTAGATTTCTGGAGCTATCAGGCGTCTATTCCGCTTGCTGGTAACCACGATGAATTTATCCTTGCTAGGAGTAGTGGCTCTCAGTCTTCCCTATAGTAAACGGTCTTGGTTACTGCCAGTCTCCTTGTATAGAGTTATTGTGTTACGAACACAAGTCTGCGACAACTTGAAAGGCAATCGCACGTTCAGATTTGGTTTCTTTATATAAAGCAACTGTGGCAAAATTAATTTCACTGCTAATTTCGCACACTTTTCCCGATTTCTCTTTACCGTACCAACCACTAGATCGGACTAAGATAAAAATGAACTCCTTTAAAACTAAGGTGAGTAATATGTTTTAGAAAACTAAAATTATTCTGTGATGTTAACGCGAAACGGCTAAAATATTTTGTAATAGCAAGTCGTAAAAATATAATAATAACTACCGCCTGGTCCTTGCGCGGCACTCGTTGGTATTTTGAGACAATACACGTTCATAGGATGATAACTTAGAATATACAAAAGGATCGAAGTGTTTCTATGAAATTCTTTAATAACAAAAGAAAACGCAGATGTTCAGATTTGTTGTATATCATATGTACTTTTAAAATATTTCATAGAGATTTTTACAAGTGGTGTTCAACTTTTGACCGACAGTGAATGTGCCAGTGTCCGGGCCGAATGGAACTTTTTTTTTTACCAAATTTTAACATAAATCATGTATGTATGTAGGCACTGTCTGCGTCCCGTATGACAGTTTAATTAAAAAGCAGCCACGTGTTATTTTTTTTATCGATCCTTTTATTCTTAATCATCGTTATCATCCCGTGGAAATCGACTACTGGCCACGGACCTCCTCCTCCAAAGAGAGGGATTTGCTGCACACGCTCGGCGGTGGCGTCTTGGAGCTCGCACAGATTTCGTCTGAATAACCGGATAACGCTACTGCTCACGATCCCGGTACACCCCTGAGCTGGTACTCAGCGCCCGCGGGGAGAGGTGGAGTGGCGCTGTTACCGCACTGGTGCCACACACACACAGCACATTCATTTATACATTTAAAAATATTTTTATTATAAAAGCGTGTCTTATTTTTTTAACCAATAATAACTTTTTAAAATTACTTNGGCACTGTCTGCGTCCCGTATGACAGTTTAATTAAAAAGCAGCCACGTGTTATTTTTTTTATCGATCCTTTTATTCTTAATCATCGTTATCATCCCGTGGAAATCGACTACTAGCCACGGACCTCCTCCTCCAAAGAGAGGGATTTGCTGCACACGCTCGGCGGTGGCGTCTTGGAGCTCGCACAGATTTCGTCTGAATAACCGGATAACGCTACTGCTCACGATCCCGGTACACCCCTGAGCTGGTACTCAGCGCCCGCGGGGAGAGGTGGAGTGGCGCTGTTACCGCACTGGTGCCACACACACACAGCACATTCATTTATTCATTTAAAAATATTTTTATTATAAAAGCGTGTCTTATTTTTTTAACCAATAATAACTTTTTAAAATTACTTTTAATTGACTCAATTTTGCCTTAATACGTGTGCAAAATTTTAAGTTATATGGATGTCTGGATAGCTAGCTACGTCGCAAATAACAGATCACCAATGTAAATATTCAAAGTCAATTTGCATAATAAAGAGGTTGTTTTATTTAGCGTAAGGATAATTAATTATTGTATTAATTAGTGTAAGTTATTTTTAAGAACCGTGCCAGACAAAATGAGCAAGAAGTTTCATTCACCTCTCTCACTCTTTGAACGAGAGCTCTGCCATTAGTTGATGACAAACTTTTACCCAAAGAGTTTGTAATAACATGTGCCTTAAAAATAAATATCACGCTGACAAATTGTATATCAATCTATCCGGCTACATCGCCGCGTACGAACGCCTGCGCTGCCGCTCTCTCGGGTAGTCCAAACTACGATCGACGTCCGCGCCGCCGTTCGGCGTTCGCCACTCTCTCGGTCAGTCCAAACTCGACCGCCGCCGCGAACGGAACGTTTGTCCTGTCGCTCGTCGCGTACGGATATCTGCGCTGCTGCTGTCATTCGCCGGTCGCTCTCGTCGCTCTCTCAGACAGTCCAAACTACGATCACCATCGCGTACAGACGTCTGCGTTGCCGTTCTCTTGGGCAGTCCAAAAGGCTAAAATACGACCACCACCGCGTATAAAGGTCCGCGCTGCCGCTCGGCGCTCGTTACCCTCTCGGACTATCCAAACTCGACCGTCGCTGCGTACGGACGTCTACGCTCCCATTCACACTCGCCGCGTACGGATATCTGTGCTGCCGCTTGGCACTTGCCGCTCTCTTGGGCAGGCCAAACTACGATCGCCACCTACGGTCGTCGTGCTGTCTTTCGCCGCTCTCTTTTGGCTTATCATCAACTCTTTCTGCCGAGTAGTTCCGTCCTACACTGCTTTCTAAGGGTTAACTGCCGTTTTCAAAACGATTGATCAACCCGAGGTGGAATTTTTTTCAGAGCGCTCGGGAATACAAACCGTCCCACGTCGATAGACCTAACTTAAGCCTGTTTTCATAACCGTTGGGCTATATCTTTCTTGCTTGTTTCTTTACAGTTCCGGCACTATTTATAAACGTGGTTTTGGTCCCTGACTCTTTAAAATAATATCACCAAGAGTGTTGTTCGAGTTCCTCGAGCACAGGTTCCCGGTCGCTCTACTTTCCTTCCAAGCAACTCAGTCGCTCGCCTTTTCGGTCACCGTTGACTGCCCTGCGGCACCTGCCTCCATAGTCCACTCCTTGAACGAGAAGGACATCGTTCCACTCCCCGCGGACCACCACTCACTCCACTCGGATTGCGATGACTAGCTTCGAACCATCACGCATAAAAAGCTGAAGATTGAGTCACCTTCGTTACAGAAAAAGGTTCAACGCACCCTCCGTACGCCCTTAGAGAGCGCTTTCGTACACTTGTCTTCTGGGGAGACTCTGAAAAGTCTAGTCCCATTCCTCTCCCTCTTGTCGTTCTGGACATGAGCAAGTGGGAGACCAACTCTAAGGCCCTCTGTGAAAGGAGGATTCACTTGACGATTGCACATTGCTCGAGCCTCGGACTCGACCTCTCCGGGTGCCCTTGTGCACTCGCTATCTTGTTCGGTGACGCTATACAGCCATCAACGCCAACAGCATTTCTCACTTGGGAAAAAAGTACATCACGTTTCGAATTCAGCTCAGCCAGCGAATATTACAAATAAGAAGAATTGCTGGAAAGATACAGATTACAGTTGGGGTCGTGTTTTAATCAAACATACTTCAGACTGGATCAACGACGCACCGATTCCGTCCCCTTAACATATGTAGATAATATAAGTAAAAATATAAAGCAAATAGTATAAATATGGTACTGTTTGCTCACAGGACAAGACTGCGACCATCGGCTCGATCATGGGCAAGCTCGGCTGGGCCGGCGTGTGGAAGGGGCTCGGCCCCAGGATCGTGATGATCGGTACACTCACGGCGCTGCAGTGGTTCATCTACGACGCCGTTAAGGTAACACTTGAATTATACAGATAATCCGTCGCCTTAGCACGGCCCTGATTAAGAGTCCTGCTGGGTTTTTTATAGATGGGATTGCGGACTGCGGTATGGAGTTTGACGATTAACTGCTATCTAACATCACTCCCTCGGATAACGCTCCAATTTATTACATTCATTAATCTAATGTAGTTCTCCTGTATGAAAGGGCGGATTTGCCATAACCTTTAACATCGACAGTCGAGGAATGCTGCTCCAAATAGAATTAGTGTGTTCTTTAACCTGTCAAAGCGGTACCCACATGGAAGATTTATAATGTCGGCGTCGGAAGAAATACATTTTCGATGCCATAACTTATTAATAAAACTAATATGAATGAGTCAACTACCCTATTTTTAGTTAGGTTAATTGAACTTCTAAAAATTAGATTTAAGTGACTGGGACTCTTAAGGGAAATCGCACGCCTTGCGTTCGATTTGTTTTCACATTGTGTTTAAAGAATCGTAAACTGTATAATTTCGTACTGTTTATGTATTATAAGAAAGAAATAAAGTAAAAGAATGAAAACATATTCAGGACGAGCACAACAAATAGAAGTAACAAAAGAAAATATTTTACAAAAAAAAAAATAATCTATACAAAGTACATAGGCTTACAATCGTGGTTATTACGCGGCTGTCCGAGACGGGCCCGCCTCAGTTTGCCGCCGCGGCGCAGGCGCGGCGCCGGCGTTCCGATGAGGCTCTCATTCGCTGCAGCCAACATACAGCACTGATAGAGCGTATTGTAGTTCGATTGGAACTTGGTTATTGCCACACTGCCAAGTTTAATTTTGTACCTGTTATTGTAGCTGTAAATTTGGAGCGAATAAATGTCAAAAATATATTTCCAGTATTAACTAAGTACATCCAGTCAACTCGTCTGTCCTTTCACTGCCATAATTCTTTTTTTTTATCCGTTAACGACTATTGAATTAGTGATTCTTTCACAACGAATAAAACTTTTCTTCACTGGAACTTATTTCATTACTCAGTTCCATATTTATGGGGATCAGAATTTTCAACTATTTTAGTCCCATTTGCCACGGCTTTCAAGTTCGAACTAAGACCGAAAGTGGGGCCTAGTTCATAGTTGCGTACTATTTTCAGATAAGAAAACATCACTTCTATTGTGATAGGAGACTGTAACCTTCGTAATATTATACAGGAAGTGCTTAGGATTTCACTTAAAAAAAAAAAGAAACAGTTCTCACCGCGTATTGAATTTTCGCACCAACCAAAGTGTTAAGCGAGAGCCACCTCTCGAGAATGCAGAGAATCTTGTTCAATTGTTCGAATTGAATATTTTTTGGGCATGAGATTGTCATGGTGCTTCACGTGATGTATACATTGATTGTGTTTGTTACTTGTCAGGTTTGGTTGCGCATGCCCCGACCTCCGCCAGCCGAGATGCCAGAGTCCATGCGCAGGCGGCTAGAAGCCGAAGAGGCGGCGAAGGCGAAGTAAACTAATGCCGCGGCATTAGCACAGTGAGAGCGTCGCGCCGACGCCGCAGAACTAGATAATGTTACTACAGCAAACAAATATCAACAGTCTTAATTTACATATAGTAGTAAACTATCCGCAATCATAGTTTTTGAACATTGTCGGTTGCGAGGCAGTGCTTATGTTTAAACAACACGTTCGCGTAGTTCGTAGTGAGCGTCACGAGTCCAAGGTGTGAGCAGCGGTCAGGTCTAGTGGAAGTGTTGAGAGGATTAGATACTGTTTATTGTTCACCAATATACCAAAACTGTTATGTATATACATATAGCAATGTACATATTATTATTAATGTATGTAATGCAAAATTAACATTGGACTGTTTTATCACAAATTGCTACTACTTTCAGACGTTTTTAAATATTTTTTTTATTTTGAAACCCCTGGGTGTTTCAAAAGTACATTCTTATTGCGTTTATTTAACAGCGTGCCGTTTAAGCGCAGATTTTATTCATTATCTTTCGTCTCTAACTACAGCAAAGGTGTAATTTAATAATTAGTTTAAATGTTGGATCACGGCTATGTTGCAGCCGAATTACGAGTATTTTCTATAGGGGTCATAGCGCATACGATACATTTAGCATAAACAATTGATTTAGTCGCTTTTGGAATCGTGACACTGCGTTAAGCATAATCGCATATTTGATATCGTCCCACTGTTTCAATCTCCCCTTAAAGAAGTGCAGTGTCGTCGACACGGTGAAGTTCGAAAAGCGATCCCTAACACGCGTTGGTTTTTATCGACGTAGACAAATGCGTGTCGTATCAATCTAGACATGAGATGTATCGCTGATATAAAACGATGATGTTTTATGGCTATAAGTTGACATTATGGTATTACTCGAGTAACTAATTAAATAAAAATTTATTATGCTTATCGAAATAATACAGATAAGCCGACATAACCATAGGAATCTTCACGAGCCGGAACATCGTCGCGTGACATAACCGAGATAACTGCATGTGTCACCACAAATTACTTAGCTCTGTAGAACTTGAGTACTGCAGAACATTGTTCCGGATAGAGAGAACTACATGGCTCAAAATTTACGTTAATATATGATTAATGCAGAACAAATCTTAAACGAAGACATAATGGAGGTCGATTCAATCGAATATATATTTAAAAAATATTCCAGAGAAATTGTTATGTAATATGTGACAGTGTGTAATATTCTGTTAATAATATCAGAGCTTCCTTTAATCACAAGGTTATGGCTATCTTATAAAAAATACTGTGTAAGTGACGAATTACGTACCAAATGGTATTCAGTTAACTTGGAGGATTATATAGAATTCCGAAAATGGCGTGTATAGGTAGCGTGTGTACAATTGAGGTCCATCGCTAGAGATGCCCTGTACAGGGCTCTGCGCATACATAGTTAAACCTTGTTGTATCGCGGATGGAACGAGTTACCGCTGTGCCACTCGTGTACACTGTGATACGTTTCATGGTTCGGTGTAGTAGTACTGAGTTGGCTAAAGTATTCGACCAGTGCGCAGGTCGCATTGGGAGCGGCGTGCGCGGGCGGTCCGCGCGCCCGCCCCAACCGTCTCCGCACTCGCCACACCAGCATGCAGCGTGTCGTGATTACCGTTGTAATGTATAAGTGAACGATGTTAAATTATTTTCTCTTTGAAATAAAAAATGAATTTTATTTATGAAACTCTCTATTTATTGAAATCACTCAGTGACATGATGAGGCGGCGGAGGTGTATCTGTAGTGTGCCAAATGTCCAGCGGGAGTGTTTGGTTTTTATACCAAAATACTGCCTGTTTTTGTGAACAGTACGTAGATAGAAAAGTTTGTTAATAAATTCTTTACGTAACATAACAATATAAGTGTACAGTGGGCGGTCTATCGCAGACAGCGATCTTTTACAAACAACCTTTAGATCAGCGATACCCAAAGTGGTCTATATCGACCCCAAATGTAGACGATGACCTGCAAGGGGTCCACGCGAACTGACAAAAACACGCTTTAAGGGGTCTACCTAAAAGTGAAAAGCATCACAGTTCGTTTAAAAGATAAAAAATTTGAGGACGTCTGCTTTAGATAGAAAGAAATCATATGTGTGTACTTTTCTAGACATAGAAAAGTGCTCATGTAAGTTTTGAAACATTGAGAGCGTAGGTGTGATAACCGATGCGGTTATCTCGCAGGAAACGCGACATGGCGCGGGGGTCGTCTGATGAGGCGATCTTAACGCGGATACCCGCGGGCGTTGATTTTACATGGAGGAGGTTTATCTTCCTCTCATGGAGGGCACGCGAGACGGCGTTCCACTTGTTCTTGTCTTGGACGACTGCGGCTTTACGCGGCTGGTTGGTCGGCGCGCGCGTTGAAGTTGACGGGGCGGGGGCGGGCTGCGTAGAGCGCTGCACGTTAGCCTGCGGGGGGAGGGAGCGGCGATTTTCCGCTTTTTATGATTAACGGTTTGAAAGTTTTCATTGGACTCGGTGTCAGAACTCGGATGATGCGGTTGAACCGGCCATTTCGTGATCCGGAACCGGGACTGGGTTTGCCGCATGAGGCGGGCACGGAGGCAGAGTGGCTGCCTCGGGTGGGGTGGGGGGCTCGGGGATGCAGAGGACTGCATCGCTATCAATTCCGAGAAGGCAGCGGGATACCGCTGCATCAGGAATTCTAGGATGTCCTTGACGAACTCCATTCCTTGGTGAGAGGGAAGAGCGAAGCAGAGCGGAGCCCCTCCCTGCCGTACAAGGCAGGGGGGGCGGGTACGGGCTAAGGGTTGGGGGGCCCTAGTGCAACGATGGATCTTCGCTAGGGGTGAATCCTCTATCCGCGCTTCGGTGACTAAAATCTAATTTTCTCACTCCTAGGGTTCGTTGACACCATTAGGTATCCCCCTAGGAGAGACGTCGGCTTCGGAAAGAAGCACTAAGACGTATCGCCTTGAAAAAGGCGTTTTTATTGAAGAGAGGTTTGAACGCTGAGCTAGCCTGCTATTCTGAAACAGAAAGCAGAGTATTAAAAACACGCCCGTCGCCGTGAAAACGGCGACTGATAAATAGGTCGAGTAGCGAGTACTACCAAACAGAGACTGCGATACGCCGAGAGCGAGGCGGCACATGCGCCGCAAGCGGGCGGGCGTNCCTCACTCCTAGGGTTCGTTGACACCATTAGGTATCCCCCTAGGAGAGACGTCGGCTTCGGAAAGAAGCACTAAGACGTATCGCCTTGAAAAAGGCGTTTTTATTGAAGAGAGGTTTGAACGCTGAGCTAGCCTGCTATTCTGAAACAGAAAGCAGAGTATTAAAAACACGCCCGTCGCCGTGAAAACGGCGACTGATAAATAGGTCGAGTATCGAGTACTACCAAACAGAGACTGCGATACGCCGAGAGCGAGGCGGCACATGCGCCGCAAGCGGGCGGGCGTCGGCATGTGTCATCACTTTTATAGAGCACAAATCATTACTATACAATCGAGTAATAAAACGTGATTGATCAATGGCAGAGCTTGCTGGTTGTGTGCAAGTGAAATTTTGCATCAGTTTTGTAGAAAGAGATATGCTGTCATAATGAAGTAGATGTGACAATGGCGATTGGTTAGATAATATTTAGAGCAGGACGAGGATGAATTCCGCCAACAGAAGAAACGACTTCAGAGCGTCCGCATTCTGTCACGCTCGTACACAGAATGAATGTGTACATTAGAAGTGGTCGTTACAAAACATAAGTAGTTACTGTAACTACGTATTCGTCAAATACCTAAAATACGGTATTCACTTCTACAATAACTAGTTATTCGTATAACCTGTTTACTTGGTGTGACGCGAACCTGCGATACAATGTGATAACTGAGTATCGAGTTCAACAGACGTTTGCCGATGCCGACCAAACAGACGCGACGATTGATATTATATTATAAATTATAATATAATGTCAATCATAATCGTCGTATAATTTATAATATTTATAATAATAACCCGTTAAACGACACCTGCCGAACATTGTCGAAATAACACGAACACGATAGCGCAAACAAAAATCTGATACCTTAAAGAATATC
>WUAW01013491.1:16842-32058 GCA_017165845.1 Thaumetopoea pityocampa | reverse complement strand
TGCTGTGACCCGACTTAAACCCAGATTGATAAGGACTTAGCAAGCCATTAGAGGAGAGATATTGTGACAATAAGTCGTGATTAGGTTCCGCAAAACTTACGTTATTCTTGTGGTAACTACAATGTTGATATTAAATAAAATAGTCTTAGTTTAACTTTGAAAAATAGCAAAAACTTTATTTACCCAATACACAATGAACCGGCTAGTAATGTTACACGGAGCAGAGAAATAAAGTAGAACATGCATTGTTTACAGGTTTACATTATGGATAAAAAGGCGCGAAATTTAAATATTACAACATACAAGAATGTGTATTTAAGAATGTATGTCATCGTTTGACCGTGAACAATAACAATGAACCAGATGGTATTCCAGCTTCCGTGCTTAAATCATGTGCACCTGACTTGTCTCCAATTCTGACACACTTGCAGCCAAAAAATGGAATAGTCTTCCTGCGTCAAATATTTCAATAATATAGGTGTCTTTAAGATATGAGTGAATAGGTTTTTATTAAGCTAGAATGTTTTACCACCCTAGGTTACATCGCCACTTACCATCAGGTGGGATATTGTAGTTAAGTATTACCTTAAATTTGGTAAAAAAAGCAATTCCAATACTGACACCAGACTTACTGGTACACGACCAAGACCGGGTGAGGCACGTCTTGGTCTTGCATGGGCGACACTACTAAAACCTGATTTACGGGTGCGAGACCAAGTCTGGGTGAGTCTGGGTTAAGTTTGTCTATGAACCACGCGAAAAATATAAATGTATTGTACATAATTATGAAAGCTCACCATAATATTGGTTCATTAGTGCATCATTAGTTTCAACATAATTTTCTGGATCGTCATCGTCCGTATTCTGTAAAAAAAATACACTATTTTGTCTGTCATTTATTACACTAGTTTATGTTTCCTATCTAATTCACCGTATTCACAAGAAAGACGGCCACTGAAAGAGTAAAGGTCAGCACAGTGTTTATAGACAAGAATTTGACACGCCCCGCTAGTAACCGCAACAGTGAGGGCGGTATTCCTATGCATGGCTAACTCCGCTAAATAAATATTTAAGAAAAATATTTTATTTTTGAGTACTTACTTGGCTGCCAATAACTTATATATCGACGCTTAAAAAGTAATAGGGCATAAGCGACGTTTTGGTCATAAATAAATTATATATTATATATTAGTTATATGCCATCCTACTTAAAATTTTCCGCTTTTTCGAATCTGCTAACTCCCATAGCTCTACAATGACTTTTTGTCACTTATGGCCAAGTAAAAAACTCAATCAATTGATTGATCTAATCAAGATCAATTGATCTAAGCGGCATAAAATTACATAAAACAACATCGAATTAAATAAATAAAATGCTTTGCCAATCAATGCTTTTATTTTTTTGATTCTAGAGCTGTATCCTTTTTCACGATGGGATAATAAATAAAAAAGTTATATCCATTTCTCTGCAGTTTCAAACTTTAAACTGTTCTCCTGAACAATTTTGTTTCTGTCGCTTATAACCTATTACCTTTCAACCGTCCATATAGGTAGTATGATTATTTATTCTACTAATAGATTTACTTCACATACATGCGACATACCCCATCTGCTAATGGGTCACTCTTGATAACTACTTTATCGACAGCATTCCGTCCTATTATGCTTAGTATAGTTTCCTCCATGGTTGATAATGGGACTATGCCTTCTGGTGGACTGTTATTGTCTTTGGCTGCTCTCAGCTCCAAGGCTCGTCTGCGAACCCGGTATTTCCAATCACACCAATACTGAAAACAATTATAAATTTTTGTTTAACATTAAAACCAATCATCTCGAGCGAGTTCCATAAAAGACGCTATTTAAGCCATTTAATAGTACAGCATCTAAATTTTTAAGTAAAATCTAAAAAGCGCTCGCACGAAACGTAATATAATTAAATCTAATACAATTCAGAGTTCAAGTGAAAATCGCTAGTTGCTATGTTAATTTAAAAAAAAGAAAGACTGCAAAATCTTTATAACAATCTTCGTAAATTTTTCATTGTAAAATATTTTCGTCCCACTTTACTGTGGAGTCCCACTTTTGTAAGCTTTATTAGGTACTTAGCTTGTCTCGCAAATACGCGAACCCTATGCATATAAGCCTTCTAAACAGGAAGATATTTCATGATCTCCACGATTTTTTTATGAATCACAGTATTCTCGTTAATTCTCACGACGTCCATGGTAAAAGACAGAAAACGCAATGACTATACCAGCACCTTACAGCACGAAAAAATGCTTTCAATATTGTAAGGCAGGCTATACGCAGTCATTTTTGGACAAATAGTTTTGTGTTAGTTAAAAATTATGTGGAATAAATTAGAACCATTCCTGCGTGATAAAGTTGCAGAAATACCTATAACGTTACACAGGCAACTGTGAGTGGAGGCAAATCCCAACGGCTGGGAATACCCGCCGATTATATTGTCCGTGGAATTAGTGTTAGTAAATTGTTTACTCAATCACTGTTATTTAGGTCCAGTCTTTATAAGAAAAAACACCTTCTAATAGATACTAAATAAGTACTAGAAAAATAATGTACTAGAATTAAAGCCCCAACATTAGGGAATTTTGTAGAAATTTGGCCATCAATTATCACACTTAGTGTTAGATGATCACAGATGGTTTAAATGTAAACAAGACGGTAGTTGAATGTGAATACAACAGTTTCAGGTGGATTTGAATACCGTTATACATTAAAACACTGCATATTATTACACGTTTGCCAAGTCTTTGTATTTTAAGTTAAAAAATTACCTTTGACCAGCCTTTCCCATCTTTGACTGCTCCATCTTTTATGGCGTTCATTTTCTTTGAGCACTGATTCCATATCTTCAGTGTGTGGACCTTCCCACGACGTCCTCTACTAAGACCCTTGGCTAACTCCTGGTGTTCCTTCAAAAATTCTAACAACGCTGTCAGTTGTTCAAATGTAACTTGTCGTCGTTTACCATCTTTTGAAACAAAATATTTAATCGATTTACTATCATAACATAGGTAATGTAGAAATTATCCTGGGCATTGGAGGCTGTACTGTAGTAACAGCGAGAAGAGGGTAGCGATGGTGACAGCAAACTGTGCTTTTCATTTTTAATGATAGAGCCTGGAGCAACTACAGGCCGCTTCAGTGTCTACACCCGCGATTCATCCAATCCTCGCTGAATGAATTAATCTACTAGAGATAAGTGTTCTGAAGAAAGTTCATAATCCCCATGAGTGTGGAGCCGCAAGGATACTGCGCAAAATACCTTAGAAATATGTCCAGCCTAGGCAGAGAAACACAGGGCAGTTTTCTATGTTATACGGAGAGATCTGTCACTTCTTAATTCATTCATATCTCTCACTCCTCTCATAGTTATACAACATAGTTAACGCCATAATTAAAAACTAGCTTATGCCCTCGGCTGCGCCCACGTTAACGTCTGTTTTCCGGAACATGGGAAATCCCGAAACAATAATAGATTTATATTGAAAACCTAAGTACTTTTTTTACTTAAGCTCTCGTACCTTAACGGCGACTACTATAACAGGGATCAAGCTGTATTTTCAATTCTATTAGACCGATTTTGATGAAACATGCCGCAGGATTTAAGTCGGAATTGTACCTTTAAGACTATAATAATTTGACTAAAATCTACTTGCTGATTTTTGCGTAAAGCTCGAATAAACAAACAAACAATCAAACACCTACGGATATGCTTTCAGAAGCCCTTAGTCGATCCGAGTACTTTTTTTTAATATCTTTCATTTTACAAAATTTGACATTTAACAATTTTATAATATAGATATATAATATAGATATATTAGTGCTCGTGCGATATGGTCCGAGCCTTCTGCGAATCCTTCATGTCACAGAAGAAGACTGGTGATCTGATAAGTGAGTATGACTTTCAGCACCGCCGCAGAATAGTCAGTTGAAGAAAGCGAATAGCCGAAGGATATTCAGTGTTTCAGGTATACATATACTAATCAAGATGCACATGAAAAGTGGACGGCCGCGGGTTATTCTCGGTGGTATACTCGCGTCTCACAGCCAAGAAAGGAACTCACTAGGGTTATTATAGCCGGGAGGTTAACATCACTCGCGCGCTCTCCTCGTGGCGAGCAGATGTTCTACGTACAATTTCCTAATTTTCAAAATGGTAATTCTTTTCTATAAGTAACCCTGGGATTTTATAACAATAGATAGATCGATAAATAGATAACTCTTTATTGACACACCAAAAACAATTCATTACAGAGAAAAAACAAATATGAAAAGTGTCACAATGGGCGGCCTTATCGCTAAAAGCGATCTCTTCCAGGCAACCTTTAGATGGGGAGTATTGATATCATAAGTATTTGCCGGTTACTACTGGGAAATACTTATGATATCAATACTTATATCTAATATGATATTATACTTAATATAATAATGAATTAAATTTAGTTAAATAATTTACCATGAACAAGATACGGTACTTCTGTTGGTCATATGTCAAATTAAGTATGTATTATAACATACTAAATATAACATACTTATACAAACATATACACATAATAGAGTATTTTGAAAATTATTTATATTTGAATATTGAAAAATTCAATAAAAAGCTACTTTACAATTCTAATCAAAATTATGATACAAATTAAAAATCGTAAACAACAATCTTCAATGAATTAATCATATTTTCATTGTTAAATCAGATAATAAAAATTACTATTGTTTAATGAAACAATAGTAATTTTTATTATCCGAATAATTATTTATTTTTATTATTTTAATGAAAAGAGGGTAATTTTTATTAAAATTCAACAATTTGTTATTGTGAACAGAGTATAGATAAAGCAGAACATTAAAATCTGGTAAACCCCGGCTGGATCTTTGATGCGTATTCTGATTCTAAACAATTTCATCTATCTACGGAAAAAAATTAAAAGGGAAAAAATATTGTGAATTTGCATTTTTTTTTACAAAATTGGATTGAATGAGTATGTAGCCAAACGATTAAACTTACGGAAAATTAAGCTACTTGCCTGTATCCATTTTGCTAAGAGTTAATTTAGCTTTAAGCAACTATTATTTTTTTTAATTGAAGATATTGTTCAATTCTTTTTATTGTAATAAAAGTTCGTGTTTAACAAAAAACTTTAGTTAGCACTATCGGTTTAATTTCGTCTCGGAGACCAAAATAATAATCCATATTATTATCTTTGTGAACACTGTTTTACCGATAGACAAGTTCAACAAGCAAGATTGCGCGCGCAGCATTCAATAAATTATTTCATCTTTAGGCGCTTTCATCGCTGCTAAACATCAATTGCATAATATTTTTATTTTATTTAGGGATCTCACTGTGCGTTGTTTTTACTTCACCAAAAATATTAACAACTGCATGTTCAGATTAACTACCATAATTATTATTAATTATTATTATAAAATAAAACACAAAGTTCGAAAGTTCCAGACATTTAAATTTATATTTCATTACAAGAGCGGCAGTATTACAAATAATTCAGAACAAGCAAACACTAATGTTATATTAATTACAGCATCTTATATATTAAACGTAGATATTAGATAGTTCCAAAATTTAAATATCTACATACAGGAGACATTTTATAATGTTAGGTTTACATACAAGACTTGTAACATAAATGTAAGCTATTGCTGTGCTGTGAATAGTGAAAATAAACGTAGATTTCTACTAGTTCTTTATTCCTAGACGTTAAAATAATTTTACCGTGTTAACGGACCCACTAGAAAAGCGCTGTAAATGCTGAAATTTCATAAGCCAACTACAAAATCATCTAAGTAAATATTACTTCCCGCCCAGATGCCTGGTTATACGAACAAATTTAATATGCCGGTACGTTGTATATAAGTTTCCACGTAAACTGGGATTTTTAATTCGGCATCATAATAATGTTTCAACCAATAAAACTGACAACTGCTGGGTACAAGCTACGCAGGTTCCTGATTTCTATAATCTCGGTAAAGCTCAATCGGTAATCAAAATGGCACTAAAATTTCTACTGTTCTAATTTTAAAAGTTTGATATCAAGATGGTGGTAACCGGTATTAAAATCCTCAGAAGGGTAAGTTTTATATATTAGACCTATTGTTAATGATAAATTTAAGCCTGCAAAATTAATAGACCGACGGTAGCTTTTGTTAAATAGTGTATGTCTTTGTCTTCACCTTTAGATGAATTACTGAAAATATCTAATTTGTTTGTCCCTCTAGAGTAAATATCTCGTAAGAGTAATTTATTATTTATATAACATTTTTTGAATAAATTAACAGCGCTGTAGGTGTTGATATTGAGGTGTAGTAGGTAATTTTTTAAACGAAATTTCGAGAAACCACAGAGTTTTAAAATAAAACGTAAAGCTATTTCCTGTGATAGATTATATTTCGCGATTGAAAAGAAAAATGTAATGTGAGTTTATTTGCTTTGTTCATACATATTTGCAATTTAAATCATCCATCCAAGTTAAATCGAGCGCGATCTTATTCGTTCGTTAAACCTTATTTGCTCTTTAAAAGAGTGCATGGACCTTTTGTTACATTTTGTAGACTTTTGGGCGTGGTGTGTACGGCCGTCCATTTTGTCACTAAAATTATAGACAAAATGGAGACAACAGTCGTCGGAAAATTTAATATTCTGAGAGTATCTATGATGTTGGAATATGATTTTAGTGAAATGCAAGTGACTAATTCAAAATATCATATGGTTTGAACCTATTGAATATCGTAAATTTAAAAAATTATAAGAACAAATTTATCGTGAATATTTAACAATAAAACAATCCGCATTAGGCTAACGTGGTAGACTGCGACCTAATCCCCCTCCTGATTAGGGGAGGTCCGTGCCCCTGTAGTGGGGACGAATATCGACTGGGGACGATGGGATGATGTCTTAACAATTTAATTATTATTTTTTTGGAGTTGCTCGAATATAATATTTAAACAGTCGTGTTAATATTTCGGATTCTGATTTACTCGTACTTGCTCTACCCAAGTTACAATTAATTAAAAAAGGAATGTGAGACACTGATAATAGAAATTATAACCTCTTGGTTACGAATTTTATTGATTTAAAAATAATTACAGTTACTGTATTTGACTTCTAGATTTCACCGTATGACAATGAATGGATTCGAATATGGGTCAACAACGAGACCTTCACAAATATTCCATTCTATTGCTGAATAAATAAAAAAAGAAACCAACCAGGAACTCCTCCAACGACTATTTGTGCACTAATGGTCAACTTGTCCATCTTATCCATTACTACCATGAGAGTCTTAGTACAAAGGTCTCATTTATTTCTCGACGAGAACTTACACACTATAGCCTGCTGCAAGTCCTTGTCGAGGATCGAAAGGTTCGTTTTGGTTCGTTCCCCGGCTGGCACGGTTAACATTATTGGCTCATATTATCTATTCGGTAACTTGGTCGATACAGCATGAGGGGATTTCAGGTGGGTTAACGAGTAATGAAAGTCTAAGTCCATAACGCGGTGATTACACCGTCTGTGGTACTTACAAGTCGCGTAACGACCAATGACAATCATCGGACAATATAAAGCATGCGGGATGCGTGTACGCACACAATTCAGTCGCAATTCTTACTGTTAGCGCTCCAGGATCTTCTGCGGGCCCTATCAACTTATGAAAACGATACCTTGAATGCGGGCCCCATAGCATGCGTTAGAGAAAAATCTCACGCACCCTATATGTAGGCCCTAACGACCAATGAAAATGAGCCCTGACCATAGCTTCTCTGTGTTTCATAAGGCACGTCAACAGCGAGTCCCAGTTTGTGTCTCAACAACACTGATCGTTATCAAGAATCGTAGGCGCTTACGGGTCTGACTTCAAAGTCTGTAATAAACAGCAGATCCTGATGCAAAAAGATGGGATAATGCTAGCTATCTGATATATAAGTTGAAACCAGGATAAACCAATATACATACATACACACGCGCTGGTATCCCATAAGGGTAGGCAGAGACCACAATTTGTGACATATTACGATCCTGAGACACCTCTCTCGCCTCATCCAGATCCATATACATATCTTTTCATACACTTTCGTCGATTAAGGGTGCTACGAACTTGACCTTTTTAAAACAAGTTATTGATTTGATCAAGGTCAGTTTTTCCTGGACGCCCTCTTCCGGCACGTCCACTCACATTTCCCCGGTATATTCATTTTGTAAATTGATTCTCAATCATTCTTTCGTAAACAAAATTCTTTGATAAACAAATGTGTAGCTCTTATACCTTTATTTTCTAATCTACTTAGTAATATCATACTGGATACAGTATCAAATGCCTTTTGGATTTAAATGAACTTAATCTTTTGGACTTCACTGAAGAAGCCCTTACAATCTGAGTATTTTTTTAATGTGTTTCATGTACAAAATTTGACATTTAACTGTTTTATAATAGTATAGATATGTATAATTTAATTTTTAACTCATGCTTATATTTGGAATTACTTTCCCATAATTTTATGCATTATTTTTTTTTTATATAAGTGAATAAATTTATTCAAACAATTTAGATGGATGTTTAAGTAGGTGCCTAGTTAAATAAAACCAATTAGCCTTAAAGATTTGTAACAAGACCCTTTTTATCTAAAACCGGGTGGGGCAGCTCGTATTAAATAAGTACAATTTTTGGCAGCATCTACAAATTTGCCCGTTTTACCAAAATGTAATCACAATACAACATTTTTAAAGCGTGGCTGATTTAAAATAAAACAGATCAAAACAATTTCATTTTAAAGCATTATGTGACATATAATGTCAAAAGACATCGACCTCCGCTCCGCTAACATGGACATAAACGCTGGCGTTCCGCAAGGCTCCGTGCTGTCCCCAACGCTGTTTCTACTGCATATCAATGACATGCTGTCCATTAACGGCATTCATTGCTATGCAGACGACAGTACCGCAGACGCTTTTTATACGGATCGTACAAGCATCCCTTGTTCCGTTGTGGAAGAAAGTCGCGAACAATTTGTGTCTGAAATTGAAAGCACTCTATCCAGAGTCTCCGACTGCGGTCGGGATAACTTAGTCCAATTTAACCCCTCCAAGACAAAAGTTTGTACATTCACCGCTAAGAAAACCTCATTTACTGTGGCCCCACAATTCCAGAACATATCCCTTACCATTTCGAAGAGTATAGGGATCCCTGGTATCGAGATCTCTAGCAACGTTCAATTCCGAAGTCATTTAGAAGACAGGGTTAAGATGGCATCCAAAAAGCTCTGTGTGCTGAATAAAGCGAAACGGCACTTCACGCCGGGGCAAAGACTGCTATTATATAAAACGCAAGTCCGGTCCCATATGGAGTATTCTTATCAACTCTGGGCGGATGCTAGCTTGGACCTTTTGACTCGACTCAAAGAAGAGCTATGTGAATCGTCGGCGATCCCAAACTTACAAGCGGTATCGAACCTTTAAGTTTAAGGAGAGATTTCACCTCCTTATGTGTATTCCACCCCTTGTACAATGGGTTGTGTTAAGAGGAGTTATTTGACATGATGCCCACAGTCACTTTCTAGCATCGTACCGCTCGCCATCGGCAGGTAGTTCATCCTCGCACATTGGAACCTCAATGGTCGCGTACAGTGCGTTTTCAGAGGAATTTTTCCTCGCGAACGCTCCGATTGTGGAATGAGCTCCCTGCTGAGGTTTTCCCCAAAGATTACAGTATGGAGTTCTTTAAGAGGGTAGTGAGTAAATTTTTGAAGGGTCAGCAACGCGCGCGTGATACTCCTGATGTTGCACGCGTCCACAGGCTGCGGTAACCGCTTACCATCAGACGGGCCGTGAGCTTGTTAGCCACCATCGTGGTATAAAGAAAAGCCCCTAAAAATAGTAGTCGAAGGTCGAAAAAAATAAGTGTAGTTTATAAAAAAACAGATGGAAAAAATGTGTGTGTCTGCAAATCGGCTTTTGTGTTAACATTAAATGTGAAAATTCATTGCAATATCACAACGACCACACAAATTGGTAATTCTCCAGATTAGTGACACAGGGACTTATTGTCTTGAAATATATTTTAATCGATAGAGGACCCGCGGCTATGGTCTATTTTAAAAGTCTCATTTGGGACAATCGACACTTGTTTATTATTATTTATTTAGTGGCACTCGCCGGCCGCTGCCGCGGCACGCTCGCTTCGCTTCTAACATGCTTCTCCTCGCTTCTTTCGTCGTCGGACCTATTTTTGACCATTTATTTTGTGTTGTTTTGTCCTTAAGGAAGATTTTTATACCCACTACTACACTAAAACCGTAAGTACTATATTAAACACGGCGGCTTCCATCGTGATTTTAAAATTTTCTCAAAAGTGGTTGATTTGCCCCAAATGGGACTTTTAAAATATACCTAGATGTATAGCAAATATGCATTAGCTAAGGAAACCAGAGGAGAAAAACATCAATGAAGGGAAACGTATTGCTATTCACAATTTTATTCAGTCGTTTGAATGTAGAGAATCACATTATTGTAGAGGAAAATCAGCAGCAAGAGTGTACCCGAGCGCTGATTTCAATATAAAGAAAATGTGGCGACTGTTTAATCATATCTCCTGAAAATAAAGTAAAAATAATCATTTTTTAGGTCGGACCTGAAGACAAATTATAATATTGATTTTGAGAGCCCACAGACTGATACTTGTTCCTGTACTGAACTACTGAAGAACATCAAAATGGCTAAAATGTAGGAGGAAAAGCAGTATTTAATAGTTACTAAACGAATGCATAGTTTAAAAGCCGAAGCGTTTTATAACCTACTGAAAGATAACAACAGTGAAATATAATCACTATCTTTTGACTGCCAAAAAAAGTAGGCAATATATTTTTTATAATTTCGTTGTTGTCATTCCAAAAGCAAATTAAAAAATTATTGTATTACTATCGATATGAATCAGAGAGACCCGAGGGGTCAAATGAAATTGTAAATGCAATTTACCATACTTTAAAGACCCTCAATATACCAGAAAATGTAAAAATATTTAGGCTGTTTGCAGATGGCTGCGGTGGCCAGAACAAAAACACAATTTTGATTGGTATGTCTTGCAAGTGGCTGTATTCGATTGCACATTAAAAATTAAAGTTAAAAAAAATTGAAATTATATTCCCGGTAGTATTCTTTTCTTCCAGACAGAATTTTTACTAAAATAGAAACAGCCATTTAAAGAAAAAGATCATTATCAATACCGATGAGTATGTTGATATTTTAAGTCAGCATGGAAAAATATTTCATCTGTCACAGGAAGTATCAGTTCTAGGCTGAAAAAATGCAACCAATGCTATTGTAAAATCTCCGGGTAGTTGGAATTTCGGTTCTAATATCTTAGCTATTTTTTTTTTGTATAAGGGAAAACTAAATTTGCTATTATACAAGATGAAGAAAATTACAGAAGTGAAATGAATGACAAAAAGCTGGTTACCAAATGTTGTCCCCTACCAACTTATTTGTGGGATCTAATTTGGAACCTGTGGGAAAAAAGAAAAACTAAATGATTTCTACTAATTGTAGTAAACAAAACCATTGTGGAGAAAAAAAAACAATCAATCAATATGATGAAAACGAAGATATACTATGTGAAAGATTTGAAGAAAATGAACAATTTGTTTAACTACTTTTTGTTTGACGATGTTGAATGTTTTTTTTGTATTAAAATTTGATTAAAAGTGTGATTAAATATTCATACTTTTAACTGACTGTTTTACATCCTGTTTAATTGAAAAAAAAAAAATAATCCGTCAAAATCCACAAAATCCATTTTCAATTACATCTAAAATCCGCCAATACCACTGGTTACTTATAAAATCCGCCAAGGTCATCGTTAAAATAATATTTCTTCTGTTTTATTAAACATGATGTGGCAAACAGGGTTAGTAACAAGAATTACCTAAGCTAGAGGAATAACTGCAATTTATTTAGATAGGCATACAATTAAATTAAATACAATGTTTGGCTTGTAATGAAAACATGTTACGTATGGAGTTAATGGATATTGAAATTTTATGACGCTTATGTACCTAAATGTGGTGTTATGTTCAATCGACGACAATCGCGAAAGGTGTTGAAACATTGAAATAAAACCGTGACTAAGAGTGCATAATGATCATAGTTTATCTAAGCAATAAGATAATAACTACATCACAAAAAGGGTGTGTAGGCTTGGATCACTTTACCTTCTCTTTAAAAGGGATAACTTAAAAAATATAAGACCGAAAGGGATAGATGTTCATAGTATAAATATGCATAGGTAATATAGTTAAACGGGAATTATACCAATTCAATTATACCAATTTAATTACGGGAATTATTCAAGAGCTTATTTTTATTGATAGTACAGTCTTGGTAATTGTAAATGAATTCTATTTCATTGGATTAAGTATTCGCAAAACGATAAATTTAACTGACTGTTAAATAGAAACTCCTTTGGTGAATAAATAAAAGCGCCTATTATTTGTCGCAAATCGCCTTTCCCGCCATTTCGTGCAATTTATTTTTCCCAGTGGACCTGGGTAATTGACGAGCAAGCCGCCTTTATACCAATATTGATATTGGTAAGTACGTTGAAATTAACTCAGGGGATACTTAGTCTTTTAGCCTGTTCGGCAAATAGACTTAAGTATACGGGTAAGCGACCCCGGCCTCCGAGCTACTACTGTCTCTTCCTATTCCTTCCGATATAGTAGTATCCTATATCCTATAGTCCTTTTCCTAAATTCCATATTCCTTGTTCAATACACTTTTCCTACCTCAGCGAGGTGGCAGGTCGTTGTTATTTTCCCGAATGTGTCGGGCGTTTTACAGGTACAATAAAATGATCCTATACTTATGTATAGATAATTTATATTATATCACAAACACGTTACATTTTGACATTTTATCTATATTTACACCTTTAAAAATAGAATTACACAACCGATTGGCGCTTCTCACTCGCCTCTCAATATGCTACGTGAATCGCCGTGGCGCTCGAGCGACGCCTTGCAGCTGCAAAGGATTAATTTTATGTTCGTTCGTCTGTCCCTTTGAAATAAGATTATTTAAAAACTATTAGACTGATTTTGACGGGATTTTCGTTCATTTATTTCTGATTTTTTGATTAAACTTATGATTGTCTCTTTATGAATTAATTACGTATAGGTAACGTCATCTATCACAGTGTAGGCTAGATGTCGATAAAAGGAAACAAACGAGAAATTATAATTTATTAGAATCCGATTTGATAAAAGGTCTATATAGACGAAGCCGTATGCAACAACTAGTTTAATAGATAATTTTTTTGTGTATAAAAACTGTAACTTTTTTCTTTTTTGAAGTTCCAACCACAGGATCGGAAGACAGGGTCACCCTGTGTCACCGTAAAATTCTTTCTTTGAACTACCTTTAATATCAGCTTTCTCTTTTAGTTCCGCAACAACATCTAATTTAGATTTGATTTCCTCCTTGTTTCGACTACGCGGATGACTCAGTTGAATGTTTGTCATAAGAATTTATTGTTCTGCCATTTTTTATATAAATCCTGTCCAAGTTGATCTAATTCTATACGGATGAAGAAAATCACGATGGTCTACTGAAAGAATATTCTTCATTTCATGAATCTGCTCTGGTTATATGGGCCCACATATCACTATTCATACTTTATACCCAGTGCTTCTTAGACAACATAAAGTATCTTAAGCCGTATCAATAATCTTCAAGACCAATTGCAATCTCAGCCGTCGCATAGATGTGCCACATCACAATCAAACTTCATGCGCCTTGTATGCTCGTCCGTATACAGGGTCATACTCATCCAAGGTCTCACCGCACCCGAGTTTATTAAATCCCAATCGAATGTAATGTAATGAGGTTGTTGTTATGAGAACCTTAAAATATTAATTTGATGGTATAATTATATATTACTAATTAATTTATTAGTTACCTAATCATAGTTGCTATGCTGAAGGCTTAATATTAAAAATACAGGTAATACCAAAGGGAATTGGAACATTTGAGGAGGTGCGTTCATCGCTATCCAAATGTTGGCCCCAACACAATACAGCACTGTTTATCGTCGGGCTGCGTTTATAGGCCAAGTTTATTCGTTTAGTCAGTCGCCAGTCAATCCTCTTTGGCTAAACACTTACCGTCCGCGTCCTTAAACTACCTCCGCGATGATTGCGAGTGCTTTTTACCGGTAAAAAATAATCTTACTTTGCTTTTTTCCCGGACCTATAAATTTTACGGTAATAAAATTTTTTTTATTTAAGTTTTATGAACTTTGTGATAGTGATTAAAAAAAACTGTTTTATTGCAATTTTGATATAATGCTAAATCAATAAACATGGAAGTAATAGTTGAAGTGGTAAGTTAAAAAGTATCTAATTTAAAAAAAAACAAAGGGGGCCAAGAAAATAACTTTTCAGATTAGAGAAACGTCTTTGTTTCTAGACATTGATTCCAGACCACGTATAATTTTATAAATGTATGTTAAATAAACATATTCAAAATAATTGGTCTAGAGAGGCTACACTTATTTATCTAATAATAATCCAATTATTATTATAAAAAAGACTTAAAAGTACAAAGTTAAAAAAAATATCTATAGGAAAATTAGTATTATATATTTCACTAAATAAAAATAGTGCAAGAATACTCATTTATGGTGTGTATAGATATAATATAAACGGATTTGTATAAAAAAATAAACTGCTAAAGTAGCGACTCCGAACCGAAAGTCGTAGTTCGGGTCAACCCCCGTCTTGGTTAACCAATAGAAAATCTTTCAAACACATATACATTTCCTCACAATGTTTTCCTTCACCGTTTGAAGCGAGTGATAATTAATTATTAAATTATTAATACGCACATGATTTCGAAAAGTCAGAAGTTTGTGTCTTAGATTCGAACTCGAAATCTAACAATAGTCATGCATGGTCATACCACTGGACTTCACTTACAGACAACAAAGAAAACATTCAACGCAATTACATGATATGTGATTTTATACAACGATGGCCAAGTAGTGTTGGATATCCTAAACAAATAAAGGCGGCACGTGAACTGCGTCGAAACCGTTGTTATTATGTGCCTATCATCATCACCATCATCATCCCCTGTCCATATCGTCCCCACTACAGGGGCACGGACCTCCCCTGATCAGT
>WUAW01013491.1:5005-16140 GCA_017165845.1 Thaumetopoea pityocampa | reverse complement strand
TCCCATAAGGGTAGGCAGAGACCACAGTTTGTCACATACTACGATCCTGACACACCTCTCTCGCCTCATCCCTATCCATACATCTTCTCATACACTTTCGTCGATTAAGGGTGTGGTATTAACTATACAAGAGTGAGACGAGACTCATCCATTTTAGGCATTGCATTAGTAAAATTAAATCAGGTTTTAGTACTGGTATTGTTATTGCATACCCAGTCTCGTACTTACTATAAGAGTTTCGCAAAGACTTAGTTACTACTTATCGGACTATATAATGTGTTTAATAATTGATAAAATAAGGTAGTTCAGTGTTATATATAGAACTCACTAAAACCTGCGGCTTTGTTATGTGATGGCAATGATAATAATTCATAGCTTATTTTCATTCCCGGTATCACATTTAACATTCTGCCAGTCTTGCATGCAAAATCAAGACTGTTTTTGGACAACACTATCAATAGCACTTGGCCGCGGTAAAGATTGCTTAACCAGCAGAAATTCATTCGAACATGGAACTGACCTTTCTTTTTAATATAATCTATTGTATATATCGAGAGTATCGTAGAATAATTTCACATCTACAAAATGGTTTCTTTACGGGAGAACCACTTAAAGATTTGGACTCGCATATTTCTGCATAGGTATCTAATACCTAAATAATCTAGGTAATAATAATCTAAATAATCTAATACCTAAATTATTTAGGTTATAGTATTTTCAAGGACAGAGTTAAGGAGCACTTTCTCTGGAAATAATTTTAGTGTGTATAGTATATGTAATTCGGTATATATATGTGTGTGTGTGTGTGTGTATGTGTGTGTCGGTATTTCTATGGGTATATGTTATTTATATGGGTGTATGTTTGTGTATGCTTGTGTACCTAGTACACTGGATCCTATTCTCCTTCTAATCTCAATTGTTTTCACACTCTATGGTTTGCTGGAAGAAAACTCAATTTTTGACTTAAGCTCGCCTCTGTACATCTTTTTTCTTTATTTACAAATGTATTCACCTGATTGTGTACAATAAAGAATAAATAAATAGATATGCTAGTCCAAAACTTTAAAGTGCTCACTCGTAAAGTAGGCATTTTGTAGATGTGATATTGTTCCACGACAGTGTCGGTATGTTTCAGTATTAAAAATCAGACCAGAGACTATGATACTGATTTCATTGAAGCGAGGACGACGCGCGCCGCCATTAGCCTCCGGGCACCTGACTGTGATTTGAATACAAAAACATCGTTAAGTGCTTTCTTAACGGTGGTAAACAATGAAATATCACGACCGTCCCACTGTGACTCCCAATGATGTTATGACGATGCGTATTTATGGATTTACTGCATGGAGCGGCTAAACTCGAGACGTCGTCATAACGAGCGGATTCCTCTGTTGTAAATATAATAATAATGCATATTCTGCATCATTTCACATACATTGTTCTAGTCCCAAATTAGGATTCCTTTTGTCCTGGGTAGTAGACAACGATATACATACTTATATAGATTAATACTAATACATATATACATAAACAACTATGATTCCAGTACACACATTTTAGTTCATTACGCATTTTTTCCATACCGGGATACGAACTCGAGACCAATTGGGACAGAAAACAGAGTCACTATCACTCAACCAGTTGGTCGTTTCATATCTTTATCTAACTATCGACGCCTCGCACAACTTTATTCCAGAAGGTATAGGTAGAAGACATAGTTAGAAGCAAGGAAAGTCAGGCTGTGAGTTTTAAAGCATCCGACCTTAAATATTGAACAGGGTCTCTATTTGTCCACATCATTATAGTATTAGTATTATTATTCCTCTTCTCATCGGGAGGGAGATTAGGCTAAATTCTGCCCTGCTGACCTAATACAGGTTGATAACTTCACAGACTTGACATACAACTTTCATCACGAAATTATACTTTTCCGACAAACATGACGTCAGTATGAGCACAGATTAATATTTTTTATACACAGAGTTCATTAAGTTGAAATATTGATCTATTATTTGATACGGGTCTTTCAATCTGTACTATTATAAAATTGTTGAATGATAAATTTTGTAAGTGAAAGATATTTAAAAAAAAACTACTCAGATCGAATAATTAATGGCTTCTGAAACCAAATCGGTCGATGATTGTTTGTTTGTTCAAGCTTCACGCAAAACTCAGCTGGTAGATTTTAGTCAAACTGATACAGTCTTATAGTACTTTATTATGTAACATAAGTATGTTTCATCACAATCGGTTTAGTAGAATTGAAGATATAGCTCAATCTCCGTTTTAGTGGCCACCGTTGAGGTACTACAGCTCAAGTAAATGTAGTTCTAAGGCTTTTTATCTGTGATTGTTTCGTAATTTCCCATATAGCGGAAAACCGACAATTACGCGGGCGAATCGTAGGCAAAAGCTAGTATTTTTAATTTTTTTTTTATTAAAAAGAGATAACAATAGTCATTCGAGTTCTAAGATTGTGAAAATTTGAATTTAGAATCGCATAAATTTAGACTTCAAAAAAGTGGCCAGTTTGAAAAAAAATGCTATTTTATAGGCAAAAGCCAAAGTAAAATAGCTTTTTCAATACAATTAACATTTATTGGACTAAATTATGTGCGTCTATTTATTGCCTCAATCTAGAGCGGTCTTGAGAAATGGCGCCGTTTATACTAATAAATGGATTCCAGCGAGCCAACAGTACACAGGAAAATTAATAATCGTACCATTGAAACGAAGGAAATCGCATAACTGAGAACAGCCACGGGGAGCCGAGACTGACAATAGCGTGAGAAGTGGACGTGGTTTACGAGCCACACTTTTATGGAGTCACTAAAATTGAACGTAAAATTCGCAGTTATTGCTACCGTGCTTTGGCTAAATTGATTATATTATTTGAGAACTAGGATTTCAAAGGTTGGGAGACCATTGCGCATATATACATATAGTCACGCCTTTTTTTCTGGTTCTCCGGCGGCGAATCGAACTCCGGTCCCCCGCGTGATCGGCGGATATACTGACCACTATACTACCGAAGAACTGGGGTAGGCAGAGGCCATTTCTTTCCACTTGCTACGATTATTTAATGTAGCGAAGTGGCTATTCGTGGCCTACTTTTCGCCCCAGCAGGAACTCGTTTCCCGCGGAGGCGAAAAACATTTCGCGTGGTGAACTACGACGCCGTCATTTCATAAGGTTCAAAAGTGTTAAAGTTTTTCATTGCGTTCCCACGGCCATTGCTTATATCATAAATACGTTAATCCATCTTACAACGCACTCGATGTCAGCAACTAATTAGCAGAAAATCGTCAAAAACGCCTCACGTATGAATACCTAATTAATTTCGAGTATGAATCCAAGGCACACACTGCTGTCTCTTCAAAATCATATGCGTATTATTAATTTAATTATTATTATCAATCCGTTCAAACGGTGAAGGAAGACATCGTGAACATACCTATATGGCTGAGATATTTTCTCTACGACGTGTGAAGTCTACCAACCCACATTAGACCAGCGTGTTGGACAATAGGCGAACCTCACTCATTCTCTGTATCCTGCGGTAGGACAGTCCACGGTTTGATTATGATGACAAAGACCAGAGGTTCCCAGACTTTTTTTGCTCATAAATCACTTTCAAAATTTAGCTGGTTCCGGTGGACTCCTGCGGCTACATTTCTACCATATTCCCAAAACTCGACAAAAAATGTGAAGATTAAATCTAACTATGGAAATTTGCGTATGCCAAGGTAGACCCCCGTCGAGTCTCCCGTGGACCCCTGGGGGTCCACCTGAACTACTTTGGGAACTAAGGACTTAGACCCTCAAAGCTCTATCAGGTCTTAAGAAGTTCCCTGAAATGTATACAGTAAATTTGGTAATAAATGTAATCAAGTCTATTCCGAATGATCAGAAGACCATCTGATCTAGATTGCTGTATACTATTATACAATTAACACTACTAGCTAGGCCAAGTAACAAATGTTATCAAATAATAAATATTTATTTCTAGCACGCTGTTCACCCTTCGTCTTGTGAAATACCACCTGCGAACAGCAATTTATCGAAGCGACCATACGGATCCTGGTGCACTCCTGAACCATCCCCAACTCACAATGCGTAAGTATATATTTTATTATTTTCAGCCGTTTTGGTGATCGCAGTATCGCATTTCCATGAATAATACATTGTAAATCCACTGTTGGATTATATTAACAATTAATTATCAATCGCTTTAAACGGTTGAAGAAAACATCGTGGAGAAACCTCATCACCGTAGGCCTTGTTCATTAAAGAGAGATTTGGACTATTGACACCCAAAATGATATATACTGAACTCCAAGAGTCGACGATGAATTCACTTTTGTCCGAAATTTAAATCTTTAAGTCAGTAGTAGCACTATACATATGTCACTAATAGATGTCAAAAATACATCGTAGACACCAATATATTCAACGGAGAAGAAAAACCTCGTGAGGAAATCTGCATGCACGTCAAGGGTGTGTGAAGTCGATAGACAGTCTACCGCAGTCTATGCGGATTAATAAATCCGCACTAGGCCAGCACGGTAGACTGCAGCCTAACCGCCTTCCCGATGAGGGGAGGTCCGTGTCCCTGTAGTGGGGATAAATATGGAGTGGAGATGAGGTTATTGTAGTATGTTAAATCGAAATACGCAGATAACGTAAAGATGTAGGTTCCAGTTTTTTTAATCGTCACAAAATTATTTATAGCAGACTTTCTTTTTTAATATTTTCTATCTTTATCGCAACTTTTGCGTCAGGTTTGGCTGTTTTTTTTTGCAAAAAAATACACTTGTAGAACGGGTTAAGATGACCGATTGTACTCTTACGTCATCCCCGTAAGCCCCCACAATTCTTGCTAACGATCAGTGTTTTTGAGACACCAACTTGGAAATATTGTTTTACTTGTCGTCCGAAACATGGAGAAGCCATGATAATGCAGCGTGCTACCTAGAGATCGAACGCGAGACCTGCTTCATCCTAAATCTGAGAATCGAGATCTCAGATTTAAGATGAGGCATTATCTACTACGCTACCATGATTCTCAGCGCTTTCTACATACGTATTTATATCGATAAATAACTTCTTTTTTATTTTTCGGTTGTCCGTCCGTCCACCTAGACTAGAGTAGACCAATTAATTACCTGTAACAACGTTAACTATTAATTAGATAAAGAATAAACTAGCGCATGTGCTAGATATATATTCAATAATTTAACGCTTTTTTATTTGGTGACACAAACGAACTTCAAACTCCCATACAAATACTGTTTCAAAATACTAGTCACCCAAGAGAGCCGTTATAGCCTAGTCCTATTCGCAGCCTATAAATATGGCAATGAAATACACTCGAGAGCAAAAAAATCGACTCACCATATACTTTCCTATTGAAAGGGCTCTAGAACTAAAATTAAAACTTTAATTTCATTTTAGGCCTTAATTTCTTGAAGTTCTAGGTCTAGCCTTAAAAACTATGACCTATTACTGCAGTTATATGTTTTAGACTACCTAATAATATCTATGGATCGTAAAATGTTACATTTTGTACTCGTTTACACCTCTCGGATGGCGCTACATTAGGGCGTATAAAAGGTGACCTAGCCCTTGCACCCCTATCAGTTGACCGTGAAACGTCAACAGGTACACATCTCCGCAATCTCCGAGTAAGAAAATTTCCCTAAAATGGAGACTACACCTGAAGCAGCAGCTCAAGCAGTCGTGCTATTGCAACAAGGACTTAGTCAACGTGAAGTTGCTCGTACACTTCATATGAGCCAGTCAGCAGTTTTAAGAATTTACTGACGTCACAGCAAGACTGGTGGCTATAACCGGAGAAGAGGATCTGGCAGAAAACGATGCACTTCGGAGAGGGACGATCGATTCATTGTCGGCATTTCGCTAAGGAATCGTTCCCTTACTGGATTTCAAGTCAAACAGGAGCTCAGAGAAACGCGTGGCGTAGCTGTCAGTTCTTGGACAGTGAGAAGACGACTCAAGGCAGCAAATTTGACTCCAAAGAGACCATCATCAGGGCCGAAATTGACCCCTGCCCATCGAGCAGCTCGACTTCGTTTCGCTAGAGAACACGTCTATTGGACTGAGGAACAATGGCGCTCTGTTCTCTTCTCTGATGAAAGCAGAGTCTGTCTGCATGGTAATGACAGAAGAAGAAGAGTGTACAGAAGGCTAGGAAAGCGATACGCACAATGCTGCATAGCAGAAACTGTTCCGTACGGAGGAGGTTCCTGTATGGTGTGGGCTGGCATTTCAATGGAAGCCAAAACCGAATTGGTTTTCATTGAAACTGGCCGTCAAATGGGAGGATTCACTGCGACCCGGTACATACAAGAAATTTTATAAGATCACGTCATCCTATATGCTGGTTTCATCGGACGAATAGAACAAAAAAAATGCAGAATATGATAATTTATTTGAACACGTTTATCCCGCAATTACAAAAAAAAGTTGATTCACCCATATATTATAAAAGGTATATTTGTTTTTCAGACTGGCGCAAACCAAGTCGAATATCGAAACGGACACACGTATCTTAGAAAATGCGATAACGAAGAAATCACAGTAAGTGGAATTTCATTATCATCGTGGGCTGATATGATGATGTTACTTATTCTTAATTAAAAATTAGTTATTTTACATACATACTCATACACATGTGTATATTTCTTCGTGTATGTTTTCCAGTGATCTTTTTGAACTGCAAAATATTCGGCTATTCACAGCAAGCCCTCCACCGCAGTATAACTTAAGCAGCGAGATACAGTCGGCCGACACGGAACTGAACGATTCGAAGAACAAACCGAGAGACGGTTCACCGGAACAGTGCGTATTAATTTTTCTTGGATCAATTTGTTAACAAAATAAAGCAATTTATATCCGTTTGCTTTCGTAGTTTTATATAAAAGTACGAAGTGTATATACATTACTATATACATGTATTGCAGTGGGGCGCCGGCGTAATAACAGTGTCACTGCATTTGTTCCCGTGGATGCTGTCAAACCAGCTAAGGGATGCACCAGGACAATGGCCAGAAGTGTTATCCTGTTATTCTATCAAGATACAATAATTCTTGTACTATTTCATTCAGTACAATATATGTATTATTAAGTAGAAAAAAATGTAACCGGAATAGTTCGGCGGTACGGACAGCAGTGCCACGTATCGTAGATAGATGGAGTTGGTTGAAGCGCAAATCCCTTTTACGTTAGCAACTTCATAGCTAACATCTTCACTGTTAATTTATACGTTACAACTTAAATAGGATCTTTCAATTAAAAATATCCACACAACAACACGTTTGCGCAGTGTTTTTTTTTTTGTTTTGTACCCTGTCAACACCGTTACGGAGTTAATCTCGTATATGCATATAGCCAAACTAAATCACGGTTAAAACAAATTCATAGCAACATTGCATATACTTCTGAGTCACAATGTAAACCATTGGGGCCCATTGGATGAGATATTTTTTTACCAATTATAAAATAGAATAGAGTACTCTTTATTGTACACCAATTAATAACTAATTCTTTACACAACATAATATTACAAAAGTGTACAATGAGCGGTCTTATCGCAGACAGCGATCTCTTCCAGACAACCTTTACATGGAAAGAATTGTAAAAAAAAAACGTTGTAAGTGGCAGTCAGTGGTGTACATTTAGATTGATATTGTAATATAAATAATAACTTATAGTAGATATTTAAATTCAAAATAACAATATTAATATTACTTTAGTATAACGAATATAAGTAAAAAATATATATAATAAAAAGTATAAGCTGGTATTTGACTACAATCCTACCTGATGGTAAGCGGCGATGGAATTTAGGGTGGTAAAACATTACTAGCTTAATAAAAACTTATTCACTGTCTTAAAGACACCACAGGAAGACTTCCAGTCTTTGGCCGCACCTATTATGAAAATAAAATCAAATCACTTCGTACACGGATGGCAGGGATGTCTACAAGGTAGGGGTGTTAGCCCGCACTGCGTCTAGTTATCCAGTGATGAAAGGGGTATGGAGGAATTATTATGAATAATAAATCTATTTATTGCCTACATACAAAATTATAAACTGACGTATATCTATAAAAAAGAATATTATGGACATACGCTGCAAGCGTCACAAATAATTTGCAAACAAATACTATTTCCAGATTATCGCCAGTGGAGGAAAACGCGGTCGCTACAATCGAAACTCCCCAAAGTCCAGTGCCATTATCACCGACACGAAACAAAAAATGCAAAGGTTTTTTGAAGATCCCGTCGTTTTGGGATCCCTTCATGCCTATCGACCCCCAGGGTAAGAATTTGCGTCTACGATAAATTTAACTGATGATATGCCTACGGCTGTAAATTGGAAAACTAATTTAATATGGGAAATCTGTTGATACTTAAAAACTGTTAATGAAACATCTAAAAAGTTCACAAAAATATATTTAAAAGATTTTCGTTACTAAGTGGGCATCTCTTTATTATCTACATTAACCATCCTATTTGACTAAAGGGCAGTGATCATCTTAATGTTATTTTGTGTATTAAAACATAGGTAATGAATAATTACTTAATTCTGCCTTAATTACCTCTGTGGATTTAGGTGTGGTTGCCTTGATACATGCCGACCTTACGAAATCTTTTGTGCTGACCATACCCTAATACCCTCCTATACTAGGTTTATTGAAGGCAGCCTCAATGAAGCTACACATTGATCTAGCGGTGAAGAGTATATAATATTCAGACCTTCGGCATGCCCCAAACATAGAAGGTCCGTCCCCTTAGATTAAAATATGCTACTCATTCGAGATAAACCGTTTTTAATTAGCCGTAATGGATTGTCCCTGTTGGGCGCCAATTTGAGACATTAAGAACTATTAAAGAACAATTAGGCATTAGGTTTGTTTTTGAATTGTTTAATGATTATATAAGAGTAATTGTGAAATATAGTGAGGTTGCTGTACCATAAGAGTAGAAGTACTTAAAATTTAAGAGATTTGTTCTTTACAGAGACTTTAATTTTAAAAAGTTGAACTGAAATTCTAAGATTTTTAAATAATCGCTTGTCGTTGATGTATCGACGATCTTGCTGGTGGTAATTAGCTGGATAAAAAAACAAGAATTTGCAAAGGAATTCAGTAGTGGAATTGATAAGGCTGAAATAACAATAAAGTAACATTTCATCGTAATCTATACCAGTACAGTATCTATCATGACATTGCTTTAGTACATTGGTGCTGCAGTGACGCCAGACACGGCTTGCGATCGAAAGATCATAGGTTTGATCCAGGCCCCGTACCACTGAGTTATTTCTAATTCATGTACGGTCTACAATGTAGACACCAATGTACTTAACGAAGAAGGAAAACTTAGCGAGGAAATCTGCATGCTCTCAAGGGTATGTAAATTCTACCAAACCGCACTAGGCCAGCATGGTAGGCTACGGCCTAATCCCCTCCTGATTAGGGGAGGTCCATGCTCTTGTAATGGGAATGAATATAGACTGGGGATGATGATGATGATATTTTAGTATCCAAATTTTTTTCATCGGAAATNAAGAAGGAAAACTTAGCGAGGAAATCTGCATGCTCTCAAGGGTATGTAAATTCTACCAAACCGCACTAGGCTACGGCCTAATCCCCTCCTGATTAGGGGAGGTCCATGCTCTTGTAATGGGAATGAATATAGACTGGGGATGATGATGATGATATTTTAGTATCCAAATTTTTTTAATCGGAAACATTTTCATTTCTTCATACATTGATTTAATTTTTTTCACACACAGGTCGAGTTTACATCAGCTGGCTTTTCCTAGTTACTTTCTGCTACAGTTACAATGCGTGGTGCATTGCTCTGCGTGCCACATTCCCTTACCAAACTCCGGAGAACGTCGCCATTTGGATGACAGCTGACTACCTGTGTGATCTTATCTATCTACTTGATGTGGCGTTCGTAAAACCACGGCTTGTGTATCTAAATGACGGATTCTGGGTCGACGACCCCGTTGAGACCAGGAAGAATTATAGAAAGAAATTGCAATACAAGGTTGGACAATTATTATCAAATAATAAGCTTTTATAATTAATGTTTTAAATTTCATTTTTAAACCTAAAATTGAAAAATTTGATAGAATTTGGGCTAGGACAATTAACTTAATGCTTATTTACCTCTCCGGATGAAATATTTACAATAAAAAAGTTATACAAACGTGGTAATAACTTTCATCCGTATTTCAGTTTGACGTCGTATCTCTTCTGCCTCTGGATTTGTTATACCTGTATTATGGCACGGATATGGTGATTCTCCGCTTTCCACGAATCTTGAAACTGCAAACCTTCTGGGAATTCCACCGGGCTATGGACCGGGTGCTTTCGTCGCCTTACGTAGTAAGTGACATGAACATGATAGAAATTAATTCTGTATCTTTAACACTCTTCAGAAAAAAATTAAGTTTAAATTTTTTTCATATAAGAGGGGGCAAATAGGCAAGCGGGTCCCCTGATGGTAAGTGATCACCGCTGCCCATAGACACGCGCAACACCAGAGGGATCGCAGGTGCGTTGCCGGCCTTTAAGAAAAGTCTAAACTCGTTTCTCGAAGGTCCTCGTATCGTATCCGCTTGGAAAAACTGCCGCTGGGAGCTCATTCCACAGGATGGTGGTGCGTGGAAAAAAGATTTGTTTTTTTATTGTTATTTCTTTTTAATTTGTTTTTTTTTTGCTTTGTACCCATACACCACCCTATCCAGGATAAGAGTAAACAAATCTTTAAAAAGACTATTACGATAATTAAAAAACGTAAAATAATAAATACCATTGCAAGATTTATTAATCACTTAGAAATATCACCTCTATGCTTTGTATTATTTATGAAAAACACTCTTATTTATTTTATTAGCTATAACTTATAACTATATTGTTTACGTATATTTACTTAAATTAAGAAATATAATGATTTATTTTATATTAAAAAAAATTAAAAAACTTCTTTATATACATTTGTATTATAACAATTTAAAGGACACTATAAAAGAACGTTTTGAATATCTTGTCCCCAGGGGAGAACCCTGTCGCACAAGTTCTTCTCTTCTTTTGCGTATC
>WUAW01013490.1:1780-16478 GCA_017165845.1 Thaumetopoea pityocampa | reverse complement strand
TATATACATCTCTATTTGTTTTCTGCTGCGAGGGCACAAACACTACATTTGATTTAGATTCTTTGTGGTAGTCACATTCTTTAAATGAAATTGTGTTTCCAAAGAAAAATATTTTTTTATTAAATTGAAATACGAATGTCTGTTTATTTGTTCCTAAATAATTTATCGAATACGATGACACTGAAGTTACGTTTTTTAAGTCATGTCCCGAAACCCGGAACAAGTGGTTCCAAAAAAATGTTGTAGCAAGGAAGTCTCTGGTTTTCACTTATGTTCTCTAAGTTTAGGTATTTTGGCACCACTTTTTCCGATCATTACTTATAACACGTGTAGCACGCCTACTTCGCACTTCCCGGTTTTGCTGGTTCTATGAAACTAACCATATCATTTGGAATCCTTTTCTAAAACCAATACTATGAAAGACAACTAGATTACAACATTACCATGGTACACAAAACGTCAAATGAGATTTTTTATCAACAAAAGCAGTACGGCGGGGTATCACCCCTATCTCATAGACATCCCTGTTACTCGTACGAAGCAATTTACTTCTACGTTGATAATTGGTGCAGTCAATGACTGGAACAGTCTTCTTGCGTCACTATTTCCGTCCAATTATAATGTAATTTAAGACAAGAATGAATAGTTTTTTATTAAGCTAGTATGTTTTGCCACCCTATGTTACATCAGCCCTTACCATCAGGTAGGATTTTAGTCAAGTACTAGCTTAAATATGGTAAAAACAAAGTTTATTGAAAATGATATGGATAGAGAGGTATTTTTTGACCGTTTTCACTTTCATCCGGCTTTTGCAGCCGGTAGCTGCACATAATACTATTATTAATTCTTTATTATGTATGGACAAATAATAAAATTACCATACATTTAGCATTTTTAATGTTATTCACATAAAACATTTCGAGCAGCGATAGCTACAGCTGGATGATAACAATTCGACTGGAGGCGCTAAGCATCTAAATATGGCGTAGGAACTCTATCGCTATGTCACTTTGCTTATGGAAATAACGTATTAGGGAGAATGAGATCGTATATAAGTCTCTAGCTTCACTTAATTGTTCTAATCATGGCCATCCTCATCTCCATATATATTCATTCCCACTACAGGGGCATAGACCTTTCCTCATTAGGAGGGGGATTAGGTCGTAGTCTACCACCGTGGATGACTGCTCGTGTGATTCCCGCGCTCAGTAGTAAGGGCCAAGGCGGACGCCGCACAGTTTTAAATGAGTGCAATTCTCACATAACCGTCGTGTTGTGCCCTCAGCGCGACGGTATAGGTCAGCCATTTACTGTCCGAAAAAAGGTCATAGTCTACCACGCTAGGCTAGTATGGATTGGTAGACTTCATATATTAATGCGGGNTCATTAGGAGGGGGATTAGGTCGTAGTCTACCACCGTGGATGACTGCTCGTGTGATTCCCGCGCTCAGTAGCAAGGGCCAAGGCGGACGCCGCACAGTTTTAAATGAGTGAATGTCGTGTTGTGCCCTCAGCGCGACGGTATAGGTCAGCCATTTACTGTCCGAAAAAAGGTCATAGTCTACCACGCTAGGCTAGTATGGATTGGTAGACTTCATATATTAATGCGGACATGCAGGTTTCCTTACGAAGTTCTCCTTCTGCGTTGAGTAACTGGTGTCTATAATGTAGATAGTACATGAATTAGAAATAATTCAGGACTGGGATCGAACTCGAGACTTTTCAATCGTGACCACTACACTACCGATATACTTGTGTAATTATGTCCACCACCGACGTAATTATGGCCATAACTATTGTCATATCACAGTAGTGTAGCTGTTGATTACACTACGTATGAAGCTTTGCTACTGCTTGTACTATTTATGTTTATTATGTTGAAAGTGCGTAGATCCGGTGGATGTGCTAACCGTTTTGTGCGATCGATTCAAATCACAAAAGATTGAACCAGGGCATTTGAATTTAATCTATTTATTCCTGANAAGCTTTGCTACTGCTTGTACTATTTATGTTTATTATGTTGAAAGTGCGTAGATCCGGTGGATGTGCTAACTGTTTTGTGCGATCGATTCAAATCACAAAAGATTGAACCAGGGCATTTGAATTTAATCTATTTATTCCTGATTTTTTTTTGTTATATTTTAACAATAATTATGAAATTATCCACGCCAAGATATACATGTTGCTTATTTCTTCAATTTATATTTATATTATGTGATTTAACATTTAATTGCGTTAGTTTATTTCCAAAAAGCCGGGATGGATTACTGGTGTTATTCATGTAAGAGATTTAAATAATGTTTATTAAATAAAATGATTTTATGTATATAATTTGTATATTTAATGCATTTAAATTTAGATTTCAGGATCTTTTTCTAGTTCTCTCCATTACGACCATGTTAATGACATTTTTTTCTACATATTTATTTCAAGTAAGTTAACCGCCTCAATAGTTCATATTTTATAGTGGATATCTATTTTAAATTAAAGGATATAAGTATTAAATCCGTTCGTTAATATTTTACATGAGCTATCAATTGATTTACATACAAACGTATATTAACAACCTAGAGTTGTACACAAATCTTAGATGCAAAAGTATTGTAATGTATTATTGGAGCCCTATATTGAGCATTGAATGAATTTAGAATAATAATCTGCTACTTTCAGTAAAAAGCAATACATCAATATAAACAAAGTACCTGAGACTACTTACCTAATAAGTAGTTTTGGGAGTGGAGTGCCATTTCAAGCATTGGGTTATATTAATAAATCATTAAATTGAAATTATTCAACTTACAAAATATAACATGATATACAACTTGTTTGCAGGCCGGTTTAGTGGAAGTTCTTGTGCGTAAGTTTCGAGCAGCTAGCTCCATATGTGTGATGTATGTAATAACCAGTGTAGCACTACATGCAGTCTGGCTTCTTGAGAAATGGACCAACCCTGAGTCAGTGTCTACACCCATGCTGATATTCCTTTTCACATTACAAAGATGTTGTAAGTATATATTGCAGTTTAAGTTATATTTTGGTGAAATAATTTCTTATAATTTGAATGTTAAAAGTGTCAGCGCCTGAGTTTTGACCCTATAGTAACATATTAAGTACATTGGTGGCCTAGTGCTGCTACTCATCTAAAGTTGTAAGTTAGATCCCAGTCCCCCACCACTGGGTTATTTCAAAGACATGTATGGTTTACGTTGTAGACACCAATATAATCAATGGAGAAGGTAAATTAGTGACAAAACTTGCATGCCCATGTGTGTCATCTTTACCATTCCAAACAAGGTTAGTACTGTAGACTACAGTTTAATTCGTCTCTTGATTAGGGGAGGTCCTTAACCCTCCTGTACTGAGGATGATGACTAGCATGTTTTAACAGATTCAGTTATTGTTGTTTCAGTTTTTTTATATATCATGTATGTAGCAAAAGAGCATGCAGCCTAATATAAGTAAATGGCTACTGACTAAAAATCATGTTTTCAGTGAGGTATCTTTTGAGAAGTATGATTATTATTTTATTAAAGTGCAAAGCTGCAGGTAAAATATTTATAGATAATGTTTCTTCTCTTAAGCCAACATCATCCTTAAAATTTGAAGAACCATCCATGAAGCCCATGTACTGGCTTTTTGTCCTACATATTATATTTAGTCTTGTATGTATTCCTATTGCAATGTGGTGCTAACATAATAATAGCATCACTTGATACCTTCCCGTGGATGTTGTATCAGCTAAGAGATGCACTAGGATAATGGGCAGATGCATTATCCCATAACTTAAACAAAATCTACTGCAAACTCCAAGACGCCACGCGTGGAGATTAGGGCAAATCTCTCCTTTTTAAGGAGGTCCATGTCCAGCAGTGGACTGCCACAGATATAATCATTCATCGATTACGGCGCGTGCGCCGATTCGCACTATTTTTCTTTGTTTTATCAACACGCGGCGGAGCCTCGCTATGCATTCAGTAATACTCCGATCATCCGCAGGCACTTATTTGCGTTTGTTCATTAGTTATCGATTGTCTTCTTTCGGTTGGTAGTTCTTCAGTTGTAGCCAGCATAAGACAATTCAACTGACACTCAGTGATATTGTTTCAGTGTCACCTTGGTATTATTTTTACTACAAGCGAGCGGCCCTGCGAGTGAGCGACCCCCGCTTCTATGAGGACATAGACTGGATAAACCAACAACTGCAAGCGCATTAATTTAGTTATGACATAAGTAATTGAATAGCTTTCAGGAATTGATTTAAGATACTTTTGTTACAAATTTGTAAAAAAAAGTATTTTTGATAATAATAAGTGAGCTTAATTATAAGAACATAAATTTACACTATGATCTCAGAGACTCGTCACGAGAAACTTTTGAGCTGTATAGTATTTAGTTTCTAGAAATTAAAAAAATATGAATGCATACAATTTTCTTTTAAAACCTTGCCCATTCAGTAATTTATCGTGGAAATTAAAAAGGCGCATCTCAAAATAGGATTTATTTAATTAAATACAAACAAAAAATATCAATAGTTTGAAATACAGAGGTATACACCTCTGCCTGATGATGCCCGACCGTACACCAAGTGACAGATGACATTCATTCACTTCTGGTACAACGCTGCCTGTGCGCAGTTCAGAGACTTGACACTTTATTTAGGTATCGAAAGGTGACCCGGATTGTAATATAACATTGAACATATCGACGACGGTTTAAACATAATATTTAAATGAATCCAAATTATAACATGCGCTTCTAGCCAAGTTGACTATCTACATTCTAATAGAAACGAAAAAAATATATTTGAATACATTCCTAATCGATAATTAACGGTGACTTATCGATTAGAAATATTATTCCAATACATTTTTTTCGTTTCTATTAGTGTTAACGATTGTAGAAAGTGAATTTGGCTTGTGTTTTGTTATAGAAGTAAATTCATGTATATGGTGTTGCCTCTTATGTAGGAAAAAATAACTACCTAGGGTTTTTTTGACACTACTTCCATAGTTTCAATGTATTGTTTGTAATCTTTCCACTTACACCATCCCATTTCATGTGCGGTATGCACTAAATAAAATATTTTTTCAATAGTGGCTCCTGAAGGGACTGCATTATATGATGGTCGACAGATATTTGTTGCATACATTATTGTGAATTACGATTGACGTGGTGTACCCACAAGTGTTATCCCACCTATTAGACGTGTACTCAGGAGACTGTCACAATTAAACATTGCACATATTTAATTTCCACCGTGTGGATCACCGGTACTTCCGTATAAGGATCGGAACATACTTTGTCGACCGTTCACATACGACGCTGCTCGTGTAAGCTTTGTATGCTTTAAGCCACACATCGCTTCGACGGCAGGAGGTCCAGCGGTCGGCAGAGGACGGGCCTCGGCATCGAGCATCGGCGTAATCGGGGAATGTAGCGCCGTCGTCGTCGTCGTACGAGCTGTGCCCTCTTAAACATTTTAACCATTAAATACCCTAGAATCTAAAAGAAAAATACCTTTTTTGCGCCCACACAAGTTTGCAGTAAATTTATTTAAATTACTAATGTTTACTATTATAATTTAGTAAATATTTCGAAATTTAGTTATGTTATATGTTGCCGTGAGGTGGTTACGGGGGCCGCGTGCCTGTCCGACGCTCGGGTCGTCGACAACGTGTCTTCATAAGAGGGCGTCGGTCGGCTGCTTTGAGAATTACACTACTTTGTTGAAACACAAGAGATCAGGTCTGAATTTAGATGTTGAAATGGTTAACCTATCAAACTGCAGCTGTAAGCTCAGCGTGTTTAACCTAGAAACCGGCTCAAATGGCGAACACTATTTTGGAGATATGGAAATCACAAATAATACAAATCTTGTTGTATATAGTTGTAGACATTGCTCACGAACCCCCCAGTGGCGCTAGCAGGGGCCCGAGGGCCCTTTGGAAAGTGTTATTGCTTTCTTCCCCGAGGATCCGTGTTTTTAGTGTAACCTCTACTTCAGTCAGGTTCTGGTAACACTTTGACCGCCATGTCGGTCATATATGACCGGCCACGGTTTCTCACGAGACGCCACAGTGGTCATTGGTGACCGGAACGTTTGAACTTTTTGCGATTGTATAATAAAAAAAATCTAAATGAAAATTGACAGTCTGTGTATTTGAATGTGACCGATATATTATAGAAGATACATTGAAATAAAAAGTGCACTATTGAACAATTTTTTTTATTAGAACATCAATAAAAAAATATTAGAACAATCTTGCATCTAACAAAGATAACCTCTTGGCGTCGTCCTGGGCAAATCGTATGATCCGGCGTGGCAGTCAAAGTGTTAGTGCTGGGCGCACGATAGGTTCGGCTAGTTGAACCGTCCCGTGCTGACGGGTTCAATGATTGATGCGGTAACAAAAGACCCCGGCGAGGTGGCGTAGTGTTAGTGCAGAGAGGACGAAGGATCCGAGCAGTGGACACGGGCTAGCACACGCGCATTGATTTTGATGTATAGATGAAGTCGCTGAGTGGTGCGCGGGTGCGGGGTGCAGCCGGCGGCGGGCGGGCCGTCGGGCTGCGATCAGAATCTGGATCTGCACAGCGGGCAGCTGGCCTTGGCGCTCGTCTTGAACCACTTGTGCTGGAACAGAAGGCCTTTACTCAACGACCAGTTTAATTTCCCGCGGGCGATGGCAAATGTTATTTGTATAAACACATACAACAGCGGAGGAAATATATTTTACTTCTTTTCAAAAAGTACTGGGCTACGATTGAAATTAAATTCAATTAAAAAGTCAAGTAAGAGCATCCGACTGAGGAAATATCAGTCAGTGCATTACTGTGGACGGTATACAAGTATGATATTAGGGTATGCCCTCAGTCGGGAGGAAAATTGTCATATGTTAATATGATTTATGTAAATGTACTGTTCTCTTTGTTTCTTCATATAAACGTATCGAAAGACAAACTAGTTCGATAATACAAACGATACGATTTACACGGTTATCGAGGGGGTCGTTCTGTCAGCCGCGTCATCATCTGTGCCCGGGGGACCGCACCGCTGGAGATGCGCCTCCTTCATAAAACAGAGCTCGACAGCCGCTTCGGAAACAGCAGCAGCCGCCGGTTGAGCGCATCATGTCGCTGCTCACCATGGCGGTGTATGGTAGGCGCAACTCCCGTGACGCGGCGCACGGCCACGCACCAGAGCCCCGTGCGGTCTCAGCGTGCGGGGCCCACATCGCGACATCATGCTCCCGGTGCGGCAGGATATAGTCGGAAATAGTAAGTAGCCTTGAGCACAGCGTAGGGTGGCCAGCCTTTCAGTACCCTACAGGATACATTTTGGTGTGTGCGCAGGAATCTCACGATTTAATTTCTTCATCCCCCTAATTCGTTTCATAATATGTAGTTTCATAATATCCAAAGACTGGAATAGTCTTCCCGCGTCAGTATTTCCGTCCGATTATAATGTGGGTGTTTTTAATACAAGAGTGAATAGGTTATTATTATGTACTAGTTTCTGGCCGCGGCTCCGCCCGCGTGAATGTCGGTTTTCCACCATATGGAAATTCCAAATCAATTATAGATTAATATAAAAAGCACCTAACCACTTTTACTTGAGCTCTCGTACCTTAACGGCGGCTACTACAAGGATCAAGCTGTATCTTCATTCTACTGGACCGATTTTGATGAAACATGCCTCAGTATTTAAATCGGATTATTCCGATTTAAATACTATACCTTTGTACTGTACCTTTAAGACTGTAATAGTTGAACCAAAATCTACCCGCTAGTTTTTGCGTGAAGCTCGAACAAACAAACATCGACGGATTTGGTTTCAGAAACCCTTATTTAGTCGATCTGAGTAGTTTGGTTTTGAATATTTTTGATTTTTGAAAATTTGACATTTAACAATTTTACAAATAGCATAGAATGCGGCCGCACCAGGCACACGCTGTGGAACTTGTTGTTGCACTGGTAGCAGGGCACGCGCGGCAGGCGCCCGGTGCTGGGGTGCAGCCGGCAGTAGCAGATGTAGCACTGCGGCGTGCTCTCCACGTGCGCGCTCACCGCCTTCGTCCACATCTTGAGCGTGTTGAGCAGCGTGCCGTTCTGCAAGCCGCCGCGCCCGTGCGAAATCACCGTCGGAACAGTTTATTCGTGGCGTGTCATATTACAGTGTGATAAGAGGCAAGGTGAATGACACGATGCGAGGACAGTCTTTGTTGAACGCTCAAGTCCACTAACATATGTAACTGGATAACGATCTATACCAAACTGGTCAAAATAAATTTTCGCTATCTCTACCTCTCCTATTCTGTTATCTTTTGTTAACGTGTAAACGATAACAACTGTTGCCGCGGGGTGCAATTAATGCCGCGGCGGGGGCGCCGCCCGCAACACTTGTGTGTTCTTATTATTCTTATTGTGTCACTGAAGTATTTATCTATGTTTAGAACTAAAGATCTCAATTTTTATTGAATTATTGTGATGCACGTCACAAGATTTAGCCAGCAAAAGTAATGAAAGCCACGCAAGACAATGAAAGCACCCGAAAATATTTTTTTGTTTCTGACGATTTAATAATTACGAAACATATATAAAAACGATAAATGATAGTAAAACCAAATTGACTCCGTTGCGTAGTTTAGAACTAAGAGACAGCCGAAGCTCGAATATTTGTCGCTTCACATAAGCCTAATTTTAATGGTAGTAAGTACTACACAATACTAGTCATAAACGCTCCTGCGGTTACGATTAGTATTGTGCTGGACGTCGTTATGTAGAAAACTAAAAAAAAATTAGCAACATTTAGTCATTTTGATCTCTGGAATTAAAAATCGATGTTAAATTAATAAATGTAGGGGCGAGGCGGCACCTGGTAGGCGAGGTAGTGCGCCAGCCACTGCGTGTTGGTGCCGGGGCCCGAGGCGTCGGACGCGTCCAGCCGCGGCGCGGTCAGCGGGTACGAGCGGGAGAGGAACACGCGCACCTCGATCTGCCGCTCGTCCACGCTGTACACGCACGACACCTCGCTCGTGGACCACGCCACGCGGACCTGCGCACAGCCCCACTCGGCTCGGCTCGGCTCGGCAGAGCGCACGCGCGCTCGCAGTGCACTGGCGGACAGAGCGGCCGTGGCACGCGATGCCCGCCGAGTATCAGTTCCGAGTCACCGCACACTCACGTGCCACTCTGTCTCGTACGGTCACACCGTGGAACGACCTCCCACCAACGGGTCGGCCCACTGCCACAGTATGGCGATACAAGAAGGCGTCGCTGACAGACCGCACTCGCCTGCAGCGAATGCGATTGTTTTACCATAACGACCGGGTCGCCAGTCACGCAACACGCACAGTGGGTCACACATGGGTCACACGCAAGTCGTGTGACCCATCGCGTGACTTGCGGTCGCGCGCGCGCCCGTCAGCGGCTTACGCACGCGTTCGGTTCGTACGGGCCACGCGGCTCTCCCTCCCCACACCTAACGCGTGTGTCACCTGCGCGTGTCGTGCGCCACCGACCTGCGCGTTCTCGATCTCGGCGGCGCGCTGCTGTAGCGTCTGCAGCTGGTCCCGCAGCGCCTGCGGCGCGATGTGCGCGCACACGAGCCGCTCAAGCAGGCGCGCGGCTGCGCGAGGCGCGGCTGCGGCCCAGCCTCGTGCGCCGCCGCACCCCGCGCCGCACACGGCGCCCCGCACCGCGCGGCACGCCAGTGCGCCCAGCTCGCCGCCACACGCCACTGCCGTCATACATACATACAATTTTGTTTTTTGTTTGTTTTCTTTTTAAAAACACCTCCCGCATTAGGATTAGAATTCCTGTGTCGTGGGGATTTTACAAACATTCAAATAACGGGAACACAGAACACCCAAACTCGGAACAACAATTTGTGGTTTACACAAAGTTGTTGTCTCGTGTGGGGATCGAACCCACAACACTCGACGGCGCAGTAGAAAAGCGACCACTTAAACCACTGCGCTACCCGTGCAGTCAAAGTCACGCCTTTTTCCCCAGCTCTTCGGCCGGGAATCGAACCCTGGTCTCCCGCGTGACAGGTATCACTATACTGATCACTATACTACCACAGAATTAGGGTAGACAGAGACCACCTCTTTCCACTTGCTACGAGTTAAGTGGCTATCCGAAGTTCACTTTTTACCCCCGCGGGAAACGAGACGTATCGGGTGGGTGGCTAACCACGACACCGCCATTTTTATAAGGTACAAAAGCGTTGAAGTTGCGCACCACACGCACACACACACACACACTCAACAATTTATTTATAATTTAAAATTATCTTTCACACTTCTAAAACCGTATTATAAATAAATTTATTTAACTTTTCTTTGTTCTGCTTCTAAAAATAAAAATAATTGCTATGAAATCTATGAGGGCAAGATGAAAAGTTCTCCACCTGATACAAAGATGGCGTTTTAATCAGCGAAAAATTACGTTTGCTGCCTGGGTGCACGTGTTATTAGTTCGTATGACAAGTTTCAACTTGTTCTCTCGAGTAGTTTGTTTACAGTAATTTTTTCAGTAGACCACTAACCACCACTATCGGAAATCATCGAAAAAGTGCCTCATATCGCGTGTGACGACAGGTGAGTGAAGGTGTGTGAGATAGCCGAGGCTGTGGGGATATCGGAAGATAGGGTGCGAAACATCGAAAAAGTGCCTCATATCGCGTTGGATGATAGGTGAGTGAAGGTGTGTGAGATAGCCGAGGCTGTGGGGATATCGGACGATTGGGTGCGAAACATCGAAAAAGTGCCTCATATCGCGTTGGATGATAGGTGAGTGAAGGTGTGTGAGATAGCCGAGGCTGTGGGGATATCGGACGATTGGGTGCGAAACATCGAAAAAGTGCCTCATATGGCGTTGGATGATAGGTGAGTGAAGGTGTGTGAGATAGCCGAGGCTGTGGGGATATCGGAAGATAGGGTGCGAAACATCGAAAAAGTGCCTTATATCATATTCATATTTGCTATTTATAAAAGTGACGGACATTTTGATCTCGTTAAAGTCTTCAATTTGTCATCCTGCTTTGAAAACCAGCTCTCAAACATAGAGACCATATTAGACTGAAACGCTTGTATTGCACTCCGTAGATCTTGCAACCCACAGTTCGCCCCTCCTTTCCGTAAGGTGATGGTTGAGAGCGGAGACTCACGATCCAAATGAACTTTATTATCGATGGACTTTGCGCCGCTCTCAGCAACTGTTTCTTTACAATTTTCCATTTCAGTCTCTGTTACTCTGTGACAAGTTCGTATGTAATGTGATAGGTAAATGAGACGACACTCGCGAGAGGACACACGCAGTCCGCCCCGACGTCAACGGACGAAGGTGCGCATGCCTCACGCCCCCGCCCGGGGAGCGACGATATAAACTCAGCGGCGCCCGCGCGTCGTTCTTTTCCCCTTCAAACCGAGCCGTCAGATCCAGTGCTCATATTACCTTCGATCTCCGATGAATTTAAAGTCTGTGGTTATCTTCGATTAGATTTTGGTTAGATCTGTAGCTATTTATTGTAGTCCTTTACCAGTATTTCAATTGTACTAAATATTTTAAAATTGTTCTTTTCTCTAATGGCTTGCCAGTATTCGGCGCATTGTATTAATTAGTGCCGGCGATATTTTTAAACTAGTTGGTGCTGTAGCTTCGCCACTACATGGGGTGATTTAGATAGGTCTCGCAGCGGGGGACACAAAAAAAAATTTGGACGTCACTTTTGGGCCACCCTGTATATAATAATATAAGTACGCGTGCGCGCGAGTGTAGAATATCTTCGAAACGGATATGGTACTAATTTTTTAGTAAAGGCACGAAATAGTACTAAATCATGTACAAAATCGTGGCGCTAGTGGCGTACCGTTGATATCGAGCGGGTCGAGCTGGTGGAACAGGCGCGTGAGGTGCGGCGGCGGCGGCGTGGTGCGCTGCGCAGCTTCGAACACCTGCGCCGGCAGCAGCCGCAGCGCCGTCGACAGCACCGGCTCCACGTACTGCCGCTCCCTGCACAACGCGCAGCGCGCGCTCAGCGGGTACACGAGAATCGGACGCCGATAACCTCTTACATCGGACTGCTACACGGGACATGGTAAAAACACAAGCCTAACAAGTACTTTTAACGTTTTCTCGACTCTGTGTAATTTTTTCTCGTTTTCAACATATCAGTGGAATAAACAGTTCGAGCCCGTGACCTCTGATCGGAAGTCAATCGTTACCCGCGGGGCTTCTACTGCTTCAGTAAACACAATCAGGTGGCTGGCGCTAAGCGCTAGAGCCACTGTTGTTAAAGCCGGAAAGAACTTAAGAGGGTATTCATCGATGGCACCAAGACGGAGTATACGGCTGACCACCGGGCCTTTCAACAAACTGAATATCAATGAACGTTTAATAATTGACAACACACCGCCTCATTATCTGAGCTTCACTCAGAGGTAGTGTTAGAGGACGTCTTCGGAGTTAAATTCGGTTTTATATTACTGTGTATGAAGTTTTTAAAGACATAACGACCGATTAGTACAGTGACCTTACTTTTTGTGCCAAGTCTCGGGTTCGAATCCTAATAGGGGCAAACTTTGTGTGATGAGTGCAAGTGTCTGTATTGAGTGATGGACGTATTTATCTATTTATATATTGTATTTGTCTATATAAGTATGTATATCGTCGTCTAGTACCCAAGATACGGGGAATCCAAGTTTGGGACTAGATCAATGTGCGTGAAAATGCCAAGAATAATATTATTATTTACACAGAAGGAAAAGGAAAACTAGCGCGATATAGGAGGCGCGCGTGTCACCCACCGATACGTCTGTATGTGGTGCTGCGCGAGGTCGCCGCGCGCCAGCGCGCTCAGCTCGGCCAGCAGGTCCACCAGCAGCAGCCAGCCCAGCGCCATGCTGTGGCTGTCCGACATCGGCACCATCTCGCACGTCTCCTCGCCGACACTGTCGTACGTATCGCCGTTCAATATCTCATTCATTTATCTAATACTAAATGTAATACTGTTAAGTAATTGAATTTCATATCATCTGTCTACGGCATATCTTTTTGTAACCATAAATAATAATAAATAAATTTCGATTGATAGTCGCCCTTCAGACCGATCAAAAATCGTAATTAAATTTCGATTGACTGTCGGCCTTCAGGCCGAACAAAGATCGTAAGTAAATTTCGATTGACAGTCGGCCTTCAGATCGATTAAAGATCGTAAGTAAATTTCGATTGACAGTGGGCCTTCATATCGAACAAAGATCGTAAGTAAATTTCGATTGACAGTCGGCCTTCCGACCGATCAAAGATCGAATTTTTTCCTTATTTAATTGGAATAGTTAATTTAGGGCGTGCGTTGGTTCCGTGTGAAGGAAGGTACCATGATAATGGGCAGCAAAGTTATTTTCTTATTTAATCAGTCTACAATGATCTTTAAGCCAAGTGTAGAGATTATGGCAAATTAAGGAGGGCCGTGTCCAGCAGTGGACTTCCACGGGCTGACGATGATGACGTATTTTTTATTCGTTGTCCTGGTATATGCCCTTCCAATTGTCCTCATTAGTTTGCTCATACTCAATACCCGTACCGTGGCTGTGTGCTGTCGAACAATGTGACCGTGAATAAGGGCGCCGTCCGCTCGGAGCGCTCGCTGTGCAGCGGTCCGACAACACAATTGTAGTTTGCGGTAGGAACACCGGTGAACATTACTTTTATTTATCAGAAGGTTTATTAGAAATTATCCTGTTCGCATCAGGAACTCGAGACACATAAAAAAGGTAAAATGAACAAACACTATAAGATAGTTCACTCATGTCACGTGGAGGTAATTCATTCTATGAGTGAATGAATATTTTATTTGCTAAAATATAGGTTTTACATAGGTTCTTACATTAAGATCACTTATATTTGAAAAAAAATGTTGTGCAAATATTTCAAAAATAATTGTTAAGATATTTGTGACTAAAATTTACATATTTTTACGATAATCAACAGTACAAGTCATTTCACAATACGATTAGTAACCACAATGTATCCCTAATGTGACATGCATTACACACCTACCTATGTCCATAAGCAGATCATTTCAAGTTTAGTTATTTCGTTCGCATTGATAGATGTCAAATGAACGGTGTGGATATAAAAAGTGACCTGTTTAAAGTTGAAGTGCTACAAAAATTTTCTATTGTCCAATCACGCTATTAAACCGTTGGCTGGAAGAAAACTGAATGTCGGATGTGATGATACGCCACGGACGCGGTTAATTTCCAGATACGGTCTAACAAACACCGCCAACCGGACGAGACTCCGGCCGCTAAGTGGATCACTTACACGACATTGCTGAGCGCCGCCTCCACGATCTCTTGCAGGTCCGTGAAGGCGTCGTGGAAGTAGTCCAGCGAGAATTCCGGACGCGTCTTTTCGTCTTCGCCCTCCGCTTGGTTTTCGTCGGACCACAACGATAGCTTCGTGGCTGTCATTAAATCGCTCTTATTGAATCTCTGAAGTAACGACATGCAAACACTTTCTGTCTACGTCACGTCTTTAAATCCAATTTCAATTCAAAAGACGCAACTTCATTCGGCTTGTCTTCTTTTCGAGATCATGAAATACAAGCAGCCGGCGGACTTGTACAATAAATTAAACCGGGTCGCTAGTAGGAGACATCGTACAAAGGCATTGGTTCGTGAACATTCAC
>WUAW01013482.1:18481-30695 GCA_017165845.1 Thaumetopoea pityocampa | reverse complement strand
CCGTGGCAAATATAATACTACCTATTTATTTTCTGTATGGCGACAGCATAATAATGTCGTTACTCACCAACGGAGACGCTGTGAGAATCAACGGAGAGCAGCAGCGTTATCCTGTTATTCAATCAAAATCTAGTGCGATTTTCCAGATGCCTGCCGAGCTTAAGAATTATGGCTAATCTCTCCTTTTATGGAGGAGGACTACGTCCAGCAGTGGACTTCCACGGACTGGTGGTGATTATACTACCTATTAATGGGGGGGGGAGACTTATGCCCAGTGGTGGACTTAACGAAACTGGTTTCGGACTTGACACCTAGAGAAATATGAATTAAATAAATGCGGTGTTATCATTCTCAAAATTTCAATTTCCAGGCCCTGTTAATCGCAAGAATACTTCAAGGTCTATCCATCGGTATGCTCTCACCACTTCGATCCGTCCTCATAGGAGAGTACGCCAGTCCGAAGAACCGGGGAGCATTTCTCACAACAGTCTCTTTAACTCAAGCTTTCGGAATACTTTTTGTGCATCTTATAGGATCCTTACTGAGCTGGCAACAAACAGCTTTGGTCTGCGTGTTTTTTTCTTTCGCTAGTCTTGTTATGACAATGTATTCTCCCGAATCCCCAAGTTGGCTCGTATCTAAAGGACGATATGACGAATGCAGACTAATTTTTCACTGGTTGAGAGGCGACGGTGAGGACGCCGAACTAGAAGAGATGATACAAGCCCGAATAATGTATGAAAAAGCATCACTCACGCAGAAAATTGGCAAAAAACCGAATCAAATTAAAAGTACGTTATTGACGATCCAGAAAAAGGAGTTCTACAAGCCAATCATCATAATGATACACGCTTATGTGATGGTGCAATTCGCTGGTGGTACCACCATGGCTGCTTACTCTACGACAATAATTGCTTTAATCATGGGACCTGATGTCAATGCACACTTCTGGATGATCTTCTTAGATACTCAACGTTTCATATCCAATTCTATAGCAGTCTTCGTCATAAATAAACTAAAAAGAAGAACGATGATGTTTGCGACTGGTGGTCTATGCGTGCTCAGTCAATTGGCGATCGCTGGTTACGTATACTTCAGAGAAAAGGGGATGCTTCCATACGACTCATTGTGGATACCAGCACTATTGATCAACCTTCAATTCTTTACCGTAGCAACTGGTATGCTACCACTACCCAATGTCATCGGGGGAGAAGTTTTTCCTCTTGAATACCGAAGCATCGGAGGTAGCATTAGCTTAGCGACTATGTCAGCGTCTTTCTTCGTGGTTTTAAAGACTTTCCAGGGGTTGATTGAGAGTATTGGCGTATATGGGACGTACACTTTGTACGCGGGTCTACTCGTGTACTGTTTGACGGTGATAGGAATTTTCCTTCCGGAGACTAAAGGAAAGACGTTACAGCAAATTGAAGATGAGTTCAGAGGGAGACCTCTTGCACCGAGGGAGATAGAGGAGAGAATGTCGTTTCAGTCGTGCCCCGTTTTGAACTATAAAAGGAAAATCTCTAGGAGATATAGTAGTCCAATTTTGCATTGAGATTTCTGTGATAAATGAGTGATATATACCTTAATATCTTGAGTATAAGATGTGATGGGTGTACAGAGTGAGACCGTGGGGTTTTCACAACTGTAGGTGTTAAAGAAATGTCAGGTCGCAATCGCCATATATCCTGGTCGGCAATTGGCGCTCTGGCCTAGAGATACATTTTCTCCAGGGTTTCCGTGTTACTGACGTGCCTACCACCGATTTACTCGCACACACTGCCTCGACAGTGTAGAGCATATATAATACATGATGTTTAGTTATAAGTTTTGTACGTAGGTAGAAATGTATCTGGGATTCGTGACGGCGATCTCGCGAACTGAATTTCCTGAACTACGTGAAGAACTCAAATGTTAGATGAACCTAATGAGCGCTCCTGTATAACGCGCTGTGCCTAAAGACCTACGGGTCCACCCTATAAACCATCCAGTGGAGGCGCACACACCGCACACTTACCCGTACCTACAATGTACCACGCATGATATTGATCACTTGTGTTTTTGTCCTTCAATTGTTGAAGCCTAGCTTAGTAAGCCTAGCACATCATCTTAGGCCCCGCAGTTTTATAGCCCTAGAGTTGAAAAAAAATAATAATAAATACGGTGGAACACGATGGATGCAGGCAACTCATAGCCGGTGTGGCAATCATTAGAGAAGGCCTATATCCAGCAATGAACCTTTGTGGACTGATATAATGATGATGATATTATTTATATAAGATATATTAATTAACTAGGAAACAATCTGTGTCTCGTAATATTTATATAATATATATAGACTTAGAACAATGAATATAAAATAAGATAAGCTAATTACATAAATGATAGCAAGGTGATTAAAAAAAATCTGGATGATTGTGGAATTCGTTGATCGATTAGATTATTGAAATTAAATTATTCAAAAAGTCGCTAACCAGAATATAGAGGGAGTCTCTAAAGCCGTCCGATTGTTGGTTCTGCTAAATTAACTATAATGATAGTTGGATTTTCAAGTGAGAAAGGTCCCAAATCGGGACTTGGTCTGATGGCATCCCCCAGGACAGGTGAGCTAAGTTATTACCAGAAGGACATAATGGATGATGAAACGATTGGATGTTGTTGTATCAATAGTCGATACTATCTTTTGTTTCTTTAAGATTACCTTTTTAACGAGATAAATATACGAGGTTAATATACACTTATCTCGATAATTATAGTAATAAATACACCAACGACCACTCTGCCCCATAATTAACATTCCCAATAGAATTAAGCTTGATGGACAGACAACGAATTTTAATTACTATGGAAGCATATTACGTAGTGATTTTGTACAAAATTCACAAGAATTTTTGCCCCAAATGCCACTAGATTGACAAATTACCGTGAATATTCGTACAAAGGAACAACATGTGCAAACAAGATAATTAGCTGCAGTCGTGTAACGCACCGGCGTCGTGGTTCGCAACCCGACATGTCTCGTTTCCCGCGGGGGCAAAAAGTGGGCCACGGATAGCCACTTTGCTACATTAAACGATCGTAGCAAGTGGAAAAAAGGTCCCTGCCTACCCCCACCCTTCGGTAGTATAGTGGTCAGTATCCCTGTCGACCACGCGGGAGACCGGGATTCGATGCCCCGCCGGTGGGCCAGGAAACAAAGCGTGATTGGATGTAAGATAATATGTATATGTAAGGCTCCGACAGGCGTGGTGGTGGGGTTACAGGCACGGCCAACCGACACGGTGATTGGTTCACGCGCCTGTGCAGTGACAAATTCCGTGAGAAGTGTGGACGATGTTATGCAGTAAGTGTGAGAGGATAAGTCATAATGAAAAAATATTTTTTTGCATTATTCATATGGATTAGTTTTTATAATACGTTGCGAACAGAGGATAAAAATGATTAAAATTATGAAGTTAAATTCCACAATTACACATTATTAATAAAAAAATATGATGAAAAATTAAAAAAAAAAGAAGTAACTTGGTTTAGACACAACAGAAGTATCCAAATTTATAAACTACTTTAGAGACGTTTCAAAAATTAGTAAAGCATCCAATAATCTGTAGGTTTAATATAGAATAAATAGGTTATATAGTAATAAAAATAATTGTGATAAAGGTAACTTAAATTATTGTAAAATCCGAATCGTTTAGTATAAATAAATCGCATTTTAGAAAATGTTTTAGTACAAACTACTCGAATTACCTTTTATAGCCAAGTCCCTACGCCACCAAGTTTCTGCTTGAGAATGCATCCCTCCCTCCATTTCGAGGAAAACACAACACGTATTAACGATTGATGTTTTTCCAACGACGAAAAGGACGGAAAATTATCATTAAAGTGAAAGACAATAAATAATGTGATAAGGTTTATCTTTAATTATTCATCATATTATGAACTATTATGTATACATTGATTCACAAAAGAACGACCTGTGCTTTATAAATATTTTCATACAACGCATCGACCAACCATATTTCAACAGCAGCTGCAAATATTCAAATTATTGCATAAAACACCGTCGACAGAGGCAGTAGTTGAAATGAGGGTAGTTAGTTAATATACTCAAGTGCTGGTGCCATTGCGCGTGCAAAATGGGGAGTTAATAATATAAATTATTTCTCATTATGCAGTTACTTCAATAAAAAGAGCGTAATGGCTATACATGTACCCGACTGCGGCGAAGCCCAAAAGGAGGGTTATGTGTTTGACCTGTATCTATGTTCGTTCCTATGTCCGCTCGTAACTACACAACGGCTTGATGGCGCGATGTCACTGGGTACATAAAAAAATCTAAAAAATTTAGTATTTTTGCACCGCAGTTGGGTTTTTTTAGTTTTTAAATATCTACTTGTTGTTATACATTTCATTAGGAGTGTTATAAAGTCAACCTGTAAAGTTCGCTTTATGCGAGCACTGAACCTCGCCCGCAATGTCTACATATTGTTTGGGCATGCAGTGGGTCGCGCACACAGCAAACGTGTTGTCTTATATCTTAAATAAAAAACAACGCAGCCGTTGCAAGCTCCTTTATAGATAACTCCCAAAGACGAATGGCGACACGCCTCAATATACACACGTCGAGACACTACTAATGATAATTATGTACAAGATACACAGCTTCGACTAATCGGCTCTAGCATGACTTTATGTGGTCGAATTTCATAATTTGTATGAAAAACCTGTATTGCACGCCAAGCGGGAGCTCGGAGAACTAAAATTTTCATGCAAACTATAAAGGCTAACGTTTTTCAGCCACGTAAAATCATTGTAAGGTAGTTTTACAAATATCCTAATTGGTCGATATTTTAACCGACTTCAAAAGAGAACGAGGTTCTCGTTTTCAACTAAAGCTTTGACACGCACCAATCTCAGACTTGAAAATCACACAAAAACTAAAGAGCCGAACTTTTTTTAAAAACAATTCTTTATAAAGTCGGTTTTATAACTAACAAAATTTTACCGCGCAAGCCAGTCAACTCCTTAAGCGTCAGGGATTTGTAAGTACAACTATCGCTGGTCTAATCAAATAACCTTTATTGCAAAAATGTGGTTTAACTTTATTATTAAGTTTAAACCATTATTTAAATCCACAAACCCACGAGGAGAAAATGCATTAATCCTAATAATAAATTTAGTCTGCATTATGAAATAAGAGAATATTTCGAGTCGTAACAGGTAACCCACGCGGCCGAGCGCTGGTTCGCACACAAGTAGCGCGCCGCCATCGTTGGCGGCAAACACTCGCCGAAAAGTGCGACTTAATACTTTGATCCCTGCCAAAACCACATCACTACTTAAGAAGCAGCCTAGCTTGTTCGGTCACACTACCACACCAAGTTCCCTCTCTCTCTCTCTCTCCTAAAAAACTGTATAAACAGTCCAGTATTGAAAGCAACTTAATAATTCAATTAATTCCAAGTGTTTATTCAATTAGCGTAGCTTCTGTACAAGTCAATGGTATCCATTCTGATGTAACACAAACTAAATTTCGTCTTTCCACTATCTTTTTCTAATGCCAAACACCAAAACGAGACAGCAAACTGTTTCAGCGAGTACCAGCCTACATTTCTCTCAAAAGGCCGGGCAAACGTTGCGTTATGTGTCTATTTGATCGGTATGTTCCAAGTTCACGTCTAAGTTAGCTGTGTTACAACAGAATTAACACCAATATCGAACTGCTTTTGGATTTTCAACGACTAAGACCGTTAATATACATTCAAAAACAGTTGCGATACTACATAATTGTGATCGGCGCATTAAACAAGAGCACACGCGTCCATCCACACATAATCTACTTACGCTATCAGTTTTTCTTGCAAAATTATATTACATTAAAAAAAATTATATAATTTTTCACTAGGTTTTTTAAAAAATATTTACAAAAATTCACGCCTTACCAACGTAAGATCTAATTACATACGGAAAATAATGTTTGAATCAATGTGACTAGATCAATAGTTGAAGAGCAGGGAGATGAACGGACGTCATATTGAAAACCCCTTAATTTTAAGGCGTTCTGTTTATCTAAAGAATAAACATAGGTATATACACCTAAGTAATTCAATGCACAATGAACTCTGCACCCAGCTCGCCTATATGAATAAACGGATCCGGAAACGGCGCGCCGCTCGTTTCCTTCCGGTCGCACGGAGCGGAGTGAGGAGCGCGAGTATCGTTGTTTATTGGTTCGAGTAAAACGTTTTCGAGAAGTTGATCACAAGAACCCATAACAACGGTCCATGTCTCATATAAACTCGTATGTACAACGTTATCATTTGTAGGTGTAGTTTAAAGAATTTTAACAATAATCTTGGAATATCACAAACGCTTGCGACTGCGCAGCGACCCCTTTGGGACGCAGGTCGCTGTCTCCTTACAATTACAATATAATAAGCAATGCTAGCGTGCGTGCGCACATCAGAACTAGCTCGCGTATGTACACACGAAACTTATTTATGTATACTTTAATGGTATCTGCATGAGCGCGCTTCCGGCTTACAGGTATAGACTTATCTGTACTTCTAAGCCAGGGTCGAAAACAGGTTTCTCTATGCAAGTATACAAAATATTTTATCAGGAATAATTTGTCCTACGAATGATAAAAGAAAGCGGCGAAGCTTGCTGTGCACATACACCTCCTTTGAAACAAGCTGGCGAATCATCTAACCGCTAGTGGGATATCAATGGGATATGTAAATAAGAAAATGTTTGCTTCGAATGATCTAGCCACATTCATAAACATAGTCCACTTGGCTGGAAAACTGATTTGTATTGATGTAAATATAAACACCCATTGTGTACGCACACATTTGTACATTTAGCTATTTTATACTTTACAATAACAATGTGACCACATTGATTTACAAACGAATTTTTGGTACAAAATGGATGCGACCAAGATTCTCTTTTTTTTGCAGTTTATACAATCTTAAATCTAGTTTTAAAATTTCGCAACAGACTCGAAATCAATATTAAGATTTCAAGTTGTTCATTATCAGTTTTCCAGCCATATCCACTAACGTAAATTTAATTATGAACTATTCAAATTTTCGCATTGTCCCAGCCCATGATCACGTTTAAAAAAACCAGACCTAGTAGACAGACATACGCTTAGTAGTGAACATCCACTAACTTTAACAACAATACTTAAACAGCAAAACTGTCACAGTTATGTTGGAATTATGAGCTGGTCGGGAGGATCGGGACAACCCCATAACAAAGCCGCGCCTTACACGAGACCCGAGACTACACTGTCGACATTTGTGATCGCCTGTCACATGTCACATCCGGCCTGACCATCTTTTCAAGCTGCATCTTTACGATGACAGATAGAATTGAAAGCGACTGTATTGTAATTCGATTTTCCTCGTCCAACCGAGCACTGTCACCGGGCGACCGGACACGGTATGCCAGTCGTCACCCGCCATCCGTACAGTCAGGTCCAATAAACAGTAGCTACAACAGAATTGAAACTTCATCATGAACACTTTCCTGACTTAAAATCCAAATACAAATTCCTTATTGCGCACAACATTACCTATATTTGCAGGTGTTAGAATACAAACAATATCTGTAGCTATATTCAGCCAAATCGGCACGCAAAATTATAATTATTTAGTTATAAACATAGGCCCTTTGTGAACTGAATTATTTATCCCTTAAATGTTCTGTTACAGAGTAATGCGTCTTGTCAAAAATAGAAAAATAGAAAAAAAAAATTATTTTTGTCTCACAAATAGATATACGAAGATTTACAAGACGTATATACGAATAAGCAATGAACACAAGAAAAGACGCCGTGCGAGACAGAAACTGGTCCGTCTCAGCCGGTGCTGCAGCTAAGGTGCCTGCAAATTGTCGTCAGTCTTAGTGCGTAAGCTCGGGTAAGTCTAATTACTGCCGAGTACAATACTCGAGAGTCGATACATCGGCCAGCCGCTCGTGGCAGTCCCGTGGGGGCACATCACGTCTCGGTGGGTATCTGCTTGCGTCGAACTTCTTCAGCGCGGTCTGCTTGCTCCTGCAGCCGTAAACTCTTAAAGTAGCTACTAAGGATGCAGTCTCTCTGCGTGGCGCGTCATGTTGTTCGGTACGCGAATGTTCTTGCGTTTCTTATACGCGTGCTTAATGGGTGTTGCTTTTTTATAGCACGATTGTGGCAAACAGGATTACGGCCCGCCTGATGGTGAACGGTCACCGCAGCCTGTGGACCCTGGCGACATCAGTAGCATCACGTGCGCGTTGCCTAACCTTTAAACATCTATTTACTCCCCTCTTGAAGAATTCCATATTGTAGTCCCTCGGAAGAACCTCAGCAGCTCCTTGTCCGATCGAATCGTCCCCGTGGTAATAAATGTCGTCCTTTATTTAGTATGTCAGTGTACGCGAGGACCGCGCCCCCTGTGGGGACCGTATCCGGAGGTCGGGTGTCACCACTTCAACCACGGCGCGGGTGACCGTTACGGGACTCCTCGTGGTGGCTACCGTTTATCAGAGCTGGCGGCACTGGCGCCAACGCGTCCAATCGCACAATTGTAACGGTCTCTATGATAAACAAAATCAAATTACAATACGTCGCTATGGACAAACGTTTTCTCTTTGTCAATGGCCAGTTTTTGTTTTAGTGTATTGTGCAGACGAATACTCGAAAGGTGCAGGGAACGGTTCAACTGTACTGTCCACATGGAGACGTTAATAGACGAGGCTTCCGGGAAATGTGTAACGGGCGTAGTTACATTTCGATCGCTTCCATCAACATTCAAATGAATGAATGAAATTTTTAATCGCCATTCCTTCGCCCAAACAGTTCATAAAAGCGCACTAAAGATATAGTGAAAAGGCGGAGATGTAACTACAAACATCGATATCTAACTGGTTGCACACTGTATTATAACAACATATATATATACATATATATAAATACTAAAAACCACATTTAATTGTTATATTACTAATAAATTTATTGGATCTCGTTATTTGTCAATTAAATCATGTTTTACAACAACGTAACAACTTGAAAAATAGTGCAATATTTGTATTAGATGGTGCAACTAACATTAGCACGATTCCCTGTAACTGGCGCGGAATACCTCGATTGTTTTACAGAACATAATTTTCAAAAACATCGAGGACCCTAGCAACTAAAGTGAAACTTATAATAATGCGATTTTTTTTTGTCTTAAACTGCTCCCACCACAGTTGGTATCTTAGTATTAATAATCGTGACTGATCACGGCCTTTTCTCAAAATGCCAATGCTCCCGATTCGCTGCTTCGGGAACAGCCTGCTCGACAGGGATGTCCAAACACTCTTGAGACGCAAACACCCATGGATTCTGATTTCTACCACTAGATTGGACCTCCTCTGCGCAGTAAGACATTTGATACGATAGTAGACAACTAACTAGATGAGTTGGGGCGCTTGCCCATCGGTGCTGGCGGCACCGACTCGTGTGTCCAGGCCCCGAGCCACACCCTACCCTATCACCCCCGCACTGTACACTATTCGACCTTTACAAATCACTTACATTGCACTATTTTTACATTATTTTACATATTTGTTGAGGTACAACATTATAAAATATATTTTTTAAATTTACTTCATGTTAATACCTTGTCCATTTCATTGTACAAATAACATAGTAAATATAATTTAGCCTCACGATTCATTGTTTACATTATAGATCAAGTCGTCTCTCGCTCTAATCTCTGCTGCAGCCGAGAGAGGAACAGGCGTAACGTTTGAAACATTACTATCAATTTTACATTAAGAGGGACGACGCCCACAAATCGATCGCGTGTGACCAGAGTCGGCATTCGATCATCCTTAAATAATAATAATAATATTTCATAGACGATTTACTAGTATTCTATCAAATTTTATTTATGTTAGTGTTTATTTTAATTTTAATATATATTGAAATTAGTACATAATAAAAATTTGTATATATAGTAGTTACAGGACAACGCCGGCCGCATTCCATAGCCGCACGGAGCGACATTTAACCAGAAGAGCGACCGACGCTCCGACCATCTGATGTGTAAACCGGATGGTCCACTATTTTTTTCAGAAGATCTGAGAAGAACTGCACGATCTGTCAAGTCGTTAATATTCTTCATATTTTATGACCGTAAATTACAATTCAAGGGCAATCTTTGAGTACAATTGATTATTATCATACCCAGCTCGAATTGTCAAGATGTCCAGGGGCTGTCGTCGAGTTACACAACGACATCTAACAGTAACTATTATTCATCGTACACCAAGAACCGTTGTTAACTCTGACGTAGTATTTGATGGACCCGCTTCCACTATCTTTTCAATTCTTCAATATTGCCTTGCTCTTTTTGGCCGCTCACAAGTCTCGTTCTTTAAATCAAAATTTCCAGAACAAAAACTTTGGAACCAAAAATACACCGAGCGTTCGGTACCGGTGGCCGGCCCGAACACATGTTTCTTTATCTTTAGCAGCGCTGGCGACACGGCAAAACTCGTATTCGAATATAAGGCGATATATTAAAATGTTCCATACTCGTGAACAGAACGATGACAGAGGAAAATCAAATAAGTCGAAAACAACTGAATAACTGATTGCGAAACAGAACTTCACCAGCTTTACTTCAAAATAAATTTGAATTTCAAATTATGAAACATATAAGTATACGGAGATTAAATTAAGGAACGACAATGTCATGGTAAGGCTATAGTATTATTTAATGTTCTTTTTTTTATATTATTGTTTTAAAATGTTTTTATCTAACATACCAGGTAATGTCAATATAGAGTATATCCGTTAAATTTCGTTAAATCCCTATTTCTCGGCAACCGCAACGTGGTCATTTCCATGATATATTCATTATTTATTCATCCCATAATATAATTGTTTTAATTTCAATTTCATAATATAATTTAATTAAAATCACGACGACAATAAAATTTAATGAACACATTCAATCGAATTACATGTCCAAGCCGTGGCCCCGCTAGAGTTCAGCGCGACACCACACACCGAGAATGAAACATTCACTTCGCTTCGTCAAACATTACCGCGCTAGGACACTCAACTCACTATGTACGGATTTTTTTAATACGCCGACAGTTCAAATGCAAATAAAAATAGGTTTATATCAAGAAGAAATTAAAAGCGATCACTAAATTTTTATTTTATTTTAGTAGCCAATACAGGAAACAATTTTTACAAAAACAAATTTACAAAACGCACTCGCAAATTTAAATCTAAACATACTGTATCACAAACTATAACTCTGCCATCGAAACCGCACGGCCCCAACTAAACTCGCCAATTTATATTAATCCGCGCTCTCCGTCCCGTCTCCGGAGCCCTCCCAGCCGCGAGAACAAGATGTTTGTATTTTCTGGTGGTTAGTAAAACGTTAAAACAAATATACGATGCAGGTACCTACCACAAGTTGCGTCACAACGGATCTGTTTCTGATTAAGTATATAAAAGTGGATGTTTGTACGTCTATTGATTAAACTATTTGCCGCTATGTTCATAATACGTGCAGCCAGACTGGAATAGTGTTCCTGCGTCAGTATTTCCGTCCGATTATAATGTGGGTGCCGACAAGAGTGAATAACTTTTAAAGGTAGTACGTTTCACCACCCTGGGTTACACCGCTACTTACCATCAGGTGGAGTTGTAGTCAAGTACTGGCTTAAATATGGTAAAAACGAAACTCCGACACTGTTAGACCGATCACCATGAACTATCAATTTATACTATCCAGTTTACTTTATTTTGCCACTAGATGGCGTTGCAGCGCTTGCACTATTATTCGTGCCATCTGTTTTGTTATCACTCACCACTAGATGGCACTACGCGGGCGGAACCGTCAGCTACAACTAGGATTACTTTAATTCTGACTGAGAAACTTCATGGTTGAATTAAGTCAAACCTTTAATCTGTCATAGATGTGTCACTGACCTAATATGGACATAGACGCAACGTCTAGTACAAAATTCACGACAAAAACGTCCGCTGTTAACGTATACACATTTACAGATACCTCTATGATTGGATAATTTGAAAGCTACTGTTTAAACCATAGTGCTTAAAATCGCATACAATGTTAAATAGTACACACAAAAGCATCCGTTTGGAGCTTCGTTTAGTGTCGGTAATCTCAAAAAAAAACTGAGAGCAAAG